>CAWVOZ010000167.1:80929-101404 GCA_963931855.1 Philhelius festivus | reverse complement strand
GGCCAATAACCGTTTACTCTTTTGCGGAAATTAACATAATAATTTCACGCAGTTGCCACCACTGCCTCGGATGTTGGATCCTTTTGCATACATATGATAACGGCCCCAATAAATGTCACATGATGTTTGATTAAGTGTGGGATGTGTTTACTGAAGGATATGATAGCGTATTAAGATATGTATATGAGTTTGTCATTGTAACCCCGCTGCTGCCCGACCCACCGCCTTTGCTCAGCAGAATCAAAATGAAGCAACAACGAGTTTGTTTGACGAGTCCTCTTTTTGGAAACATCGCTGTCGTCAGTTGTGGGGGTTGCCCATTCGTATAATGGTGGATGTGTTGATTATTTTTTTTTTTGATAAGGGTGTAAATTAAATATTTGACTTGCCATTCAATTTATTATGAAATAATGCGATAACTTCATTATGAGCACGAAATAGGCTCTGACTCCGATGAAGCCCGCAAAGGAAATTTATTTTGAAACGAAAGTGAGATCAGATTGATTATGCTTCAAGGGAAATTTGTTAATAATATTATGTAACGAAGCAATCAACAAAAATATTAATAATATTTGGTTTATGGAAATGATAAAATGTTCACGGAAAAGTCCTTGCGAGGGAAACTATACAAGCAAGTCGACTGAATGGAGAAAAATGACTTTAGAGAAGTGGAATAAGCTTGGGCCCCTGGAGTTAAATTCATACATTTGTGATACTAAGGTTAGAATTAAACAGTCGTTGTAGTGTATATGCTACACGTGCTATTCAAATTAACATAATAATTTTTTAAGGGGGGCTAAGTAATAATTGTGTACTATTTTATTTTTAGGTTTTTCCTCAACTTTTGAGTTTTGCAAGGAAATAAAATGTACGAACTTGCTCTTATAATAAATTACAATAAATTAATGTTATAAGAGAAAAATGCTTATAACCATAAAATATTTTTTTTTTATTGGCTAAATCAAGTCTATAGGTAATTGGAACAAAAATTTTAAAAAATTGTAGTGGTTTTAAAAAAAAAAAAAAACAATTTCTTATATAGACATTTAAACATTTCTAAGAAAGAAATTCTGTAATTGAATTCCCAAGAAAATTAAATGACCAGGGGCCTGTTTCACAGATAATACATCACATACATTACATACATCATTACAATAAATTGATTATCATACATTACATCAAATTACAGAATCTCATTGGAAATATTCCATTCGATTACAATGTTGTATGACAGTGGTCATACAACAATTCTGTGAAACAGAAATGATACATCAAACCTGTCAAAATCATACATTGTATGTAATGTATGATTTATGAAATAGGCCCCAGTTTTTGAGATAACTGATTTTGAAAAAAGTAGATCTTTTTTTTTAAATCCGAAAAATATTTTTTTTTTTAAGTTTGAATACGGAATGTTTTTTTGTAACTTTTTTCTTTTGTATTATGTAAAATAAGTTATACCAATAATTAAAAAGTAATAAAACTGTCAATAATGTATTAATTTATATTTTTTATTGAACTATGGATTATAAGAATAAAGTGAAACAGAAAAAAAATATTAAATATTCTAGATGCCGTTTTTGAGAAAAATACGATATTCGAAAACTAATTTTAACATTTTTACAGAGAGTTTTAGATAAAATAAAAGAAGTTTTGCAAAATCTTGTAGATAGAACTCAGAAACTGTTGATTATCAAGCTTCAAAAATCAAGCATGTGGTTTTCGAAATATTGAGTTTTCAAAAATAAAAGTCTTTGACAATTTGAATACAAAATAAAATTCAAGCTTTTTAGCGTTAGGATAAGGACATATACCTAAACCAGTTTACGGGTTACAAAAAAAATATGGTTTTAAGGGAGATAGCATTAATAACCATTTTTCGTAAATTTTTCTTCAACCGTTGTGTAGCTATTACTGAATGAATTTTTTTAATTTTTTATTAAAAAAACTGTTTTTGAGAAAAAATATATTTTTTTTTCTCAAATTTTGAAAAAAAAAAAAATTTATGTTAGGTATCGTTATTTTTGGTCTAAAAAAGAACCTTATTAACAGAGAAATTTTAAAATATTAACTATCAAGTTTAAAGAAAAGCCGTCGAGCAGTTTAGGGTGTACTTAGTCAAACAGACAACCTGAACTGTGAGACCCACTTATTTCGTCTTTCCTATCATGATCTGATCAAAGTTTCGAGTCGTTTTTATTTACGAATCCATAACTTGTCATATAATACCTTTGCATACATAGAGGGTCATACATTTCGTGGTTTTAAGTTGGTAGCGCTGGCATTTGACATTTGTCAAACTCAGATGTCATTTGAAAAGTCATAATATCAACTAATTGTTAAAATTATTAAAACGTACTACAAAATTGGTGACTCAAACGTAGCCACTTTTCGCGCATTACGCGATAATTATGGTCGTCATAAATTAAAATTAATTTGAGTGGAACTTTATACATGACCTCCTCAATTTATTATGAGTAGGCAGGCGTGGCATGCAATACAAAGAAAAAAGATATACCGGAAACTCAAGCAGATAGATTAATTTGTTTTCGATCTGCAGAAATGCCTGCCAAAATGGATACTTTTTTTAAAAAGGCAGCTTTGGACGTTCAATTAAACCATACTTCAAAAAACTATATGTGGCATGAAGGAACTGCAGTAAGAGGGGCAGATAAAATTACTTCGTGTCCATTTCTGCAGTTAAAACTTTTAAGAGAACTACAAAAGCACTTAAGTTTTATCCCGAAATATGTTGAAGGCTCGCTCTACGTTCCCTGACAGTAACATTGCTCCTTCTGCACTTTAGAACGTAAATCATTCATTAGGACAGGTAAATTTCTGCACTCGTACAATCGCAAGAGTCCTTCGAGAAGACAAATCCGATGGTCCTGATGGTATATCCCCATTTTTCTGAGGTGGTGCTCTTCTCCGGTAGAAAAACCAAGGCGTAGGCCTT
This sequence comes from Philhelius festivus, assembly GCA_963931855.1. Classification (NCBI taxonomy): domain Eukaryota; kingdom Metazoa; phylum Arthropoda; class Insecta; order Diptera; family Syrphidae; genus Philhelius; species Philhelius festivus. Next base: position 98,448 of record CAWVOZ010000167.1, on the reverse strand, counting down.
TTCATTCCTAATATTGTTCTGGAATCTGGAAAACAGCATTTGTCCAGGCTTTTCCTAAAAAAAAGGTAATCCTTCCTCCCCTCCTCCTACTGACGAATTGCACCTACGTCCCTCTTTTCTAAAGTCATTGAATCGCTGAACAATCATCAGCTCCAGAAATATCTCCTAGACCGAAAGCTCCTTAATGACCGACAATATGACTTTCGTAGCAATCGTTTCACTGATAATCTGATTTCAGTTCGTACCGAAGAGTGAAACAGATCTTTACATTGTTTTGGAGAAAGTAAGAATTCTCCGCATGATATTTCTAAGGCATTTTATAGAGTTGCGTTTTCAAGACTTGTTGAGTGACATTGCACGAGGAATAAAAATGATCCCTTTCCTCAGTCCTCACTTCACATAAAAGAAGAACAAGCTACCCACTCAAAACGGAGAGAGAGAGAGTGGCCAGCGATCGTGTGGTTAAAAGGGGAAGGATAATTGAGTCAGTCAGCTTTTAATCATCTATGGGTGCGGTCGCTGTGGCTGTTTAGCTCGTTCTTTAATAAACTAAAATAAAGTAGAAGTGAACAATTCAATAACTCGGCTTATAGACTGATCTTCACAAAATAAATGCTGCTGGTCCCCAAGAATATGATCTCTTGTCTGAAACTTCTAATCCACTTCACTGTTTTGCCTCGCCACTTCATTTTTCAAACTTTCAAAACCAATTTTCTAACAACTCCTTCTTCTCCTTTCCTGACACTCCCCATAACTCGTGCTGTGTTGAACGCGAGTGAATTATAAAACACAATAAATTATTGTTGCAATGTTTTAAATATCGATGCAAACACCCGAAATCGGTCTCGAGACTGCTGAGCATAAATTAATGTCGTTCTTGGCACAGCCAAATGCAGTTTGATTGATTGTGTAGATGACACAAAATGGGAACATGTTTGGTTGTCAAATCATTGCATGGTTGCAATATTTATTTCTATTTATTTATTATGTGAAAACAACCCTAAATGAGGAAACGGATTTTTGATGAGTAAGTTTGAACCTTACTCATCAGAAAACTCATTGAATTTCACTTTGGAAAATGTGATACAACCACAGGTATCTGAAGAATAGAAAATGATATAGTGCTTTTGTTTACCGTTACTCCAACAATGTTCCGCGAATTTTATAAAAGCTTGAAGTCACACAAGGGAAAAGACGATAAACGCCGGATCAAGCGGGAACACTAAAAAAACTTTTAAAATTCTCTATTTTGACTCGGTTTTTGAATACTGCTTTATGTATTTGTTTTTGTAAATTTTTACGATTGTTTTTGTTATTATTTAAGATATTAAAGTGAAATAGATCACCAAAACTGGATTTTTAGGAGATTTATAAACTTTCAAATCCATTTTTTTTCCAAAACAAATATTTTGGACTTCTGTTATTTTGGCCACACTCCGTTGCGTGAGTCACCTATCTTCTGAAGGCAAGTCAATCATAAAATTACTTCCTCTTGTATCTTTAATTGTAACTCCAGTGAAAACTACAATAAGTTACTCTTCCTCATTGTAACCTCCCCAATTTTTAGTTTTTTTTTTCCACCAATCTTAAAAATACTTGCAACATATACATAGGTACTATATGAGAAGTTATGGATTCGCAAAAAAATCCAGCTCGAGATTTTGATCAGATTTTACATTACAATGACAGCGAAAACGAAATAAGTAGTTCGACTACAGCCTAAGCGGCTCTACCTAAGCGGCTCTACCGATTCTCTTTAAGCTTGGTAGATAGCATTTTTAAATTTTTCGCCACACAGTTTTTTTTTTAAAGACCAAAAATAACGATACTGTTCCACAGATTAAAAAAAATAAAATATTTTATTTATTAAAACCTAGCAAATGGTTGAGAAAAAAATTTCCAAAAATAGACCCCTTTTTTGTTTTTTTAGGTTTTCTCAAAAACGGTACAATAATTTGTATGCTAAAGCTCTTTACAAGTTTTAAACGTATAGTGTATTCAAATTTTCAAAAACTTTCTTCTTGATTCTTAAGAAAAATTCCAATTTTTCCTTAAATCCTATATTTTGTAAGCCCTATGTTTATTTATTTTGAATTTTGATAATTAACAGTTTGTAAGTAGTATACCTCTTCTACCTGAGCGTTGAACTTGTCGAGTTGTAGAAGCTGAGTAGGGTCAATGATTCTCGAGATGTTATCTCCAGATGAGTCCTGAAACCAAAGGACGCTCATCATCCTCTTACACATCCTTATATCCCTCCCTCTCCCACATTGGAAATGCGAAAAAGCTATCCAAAGTTACCAGCTCCTCTATCACCCTTAACGTCCTTCTTTTCAGGAAAATTCCGATATTCTAATACCCATTCTGGTAAACATCTTAAATGGTTGTATCGCTCTGGCTCACATTCCTTTGTCATGGAGAGAAGTAAATGTTATTTTCATCCCCAAAGCTGGAAAACCTAGCCATGTTAATCCTAAAGATCTAAGACCTATTAGCCTTTCATCATTCCTTCTTAAAACATTTGAACGTCTGATTGAAATCCATTTGAGGGCAAACATTGATAAGTCCTTACTATCCAATGCTCAACATGCTTATAACAAAGGGAAATCTGTAGAAACCGCTCTACACACGCTGGTTCGTACTATCGAACACTCCCTTCATCATAAGGAGTTCACCTTAGTTGCTTTCCTGGACATAGAAGGAGCTTTTAACAACGTCGACGCATCCGCAATCACATCTGCGCTGTCATCTCTGAAGGTGGATAAGTCAATCAGTAATTTGATAAATCATATGCTGATAAGCAGGATTATAAATTCAAAACTGGGCGATTTTACTACTCGAAGGACTGTCAGTAGGGGTACGCCGCAAGGCGGCGTCCTCTCTCCTCTCCTTTGGAACCTAGTCGTAAATAAACTACTAGTGATTCTTGAAGGGGAGGGGCACAGGGTGATTGCCTATGCGGACGATGTTGCGATAGCGATATCTGGTAAGCATCCAAATACTCTGAAGGAACTCCTACAAAATGCTCTAAACAAGCTTACTAACTGGGCAGATCAATGTGGCCTCGGTGTCAACCCCCACAAAACTGAACTTGTCCTATTTACCAGCAAATATAAAATCCCACACATAGACCCTCCCCTCATCAAAGGTATACCGCTTAAATTCTCAGACAAAGCAAAATATCTGGGTCTTATTTTGGACAAGAAATTAAGCTGGAAGCCCAATATCCAAGAGAGAGTCAACAAAGCCAACATAGCTCTTTTCTCTTGCAAAAAAGCCGTAGGTAATAAATGGGGTCTACAAACTCATATAACACACTGGCTATACATCTCAGTCATTAGACCGATACTTACATATGGAGTGACAGTATGGTGGACTGCGCTGGAAAGAGCAACAAACGGCGATATGCTCAGCAAAGTCCAACGACCAGCCTGTTTAATCATGGGTGGAGCTCTCCGCTCAACTCCTTCTGCTGCACTTGATGTTCTTTTTCATCTCATACCGCTAGATATTTTTAGCAAACAATCGGCCGCTAACACAGCCATTCGACTTAAAGCCTCCTCGCAGTGGATCAATAATGATATTGGTCACTCTACTATACTGAACTCGTTCAGTAGTCTACCTAGTAACGTCGATTACACCACCCCTCATCCAAAATTTGATAAAAATTTTCAAGTATCCATCCCTTCCAGGTCTTCTTGGGAAAATGAGTCGTTGTTGATAGACGAAGCAATTCATTTCTATACAGATGGATCTAAAACCGATGACGGGGTCGGTGGAGGCGTATACTCCGAAAAATTAAATCTTTGTCTATCTTTTCGTCTTCCCAATCACTGTAGCGTGTTCCAGGCAGAGCTTTTAGCAATAAAAGAAGTCCTCTCTTGGCTAAAAGAAAACGTTATATCGACAACCGATATACGTATCTTCTCAGACAGTCAAGCTGCCTTAAAGTCACTGGACTCTGTCTCCATTAACTCACAAACAGCCCAAAATTGTCGATCATCTCTGGTGGAGATGTCAAAACAGTTTAACATTCACCTTACATGGGTGCCGGGGCATAGAGACATTCCAGGAAATTGTAAAGCTGACGAACTTGCAAAAAACGGAACAATATTACCTTTGTTGGATAGCAAATCTAACATCGGTATACCCCTAGCTACTTGTAAACTTATGCTAAAGCAAGATACCATAAAGAAAGCTAACCACAGGTGGACCAGCACCCCAACTTGCCGGTCTACTAAACTGATTTGGCCATTGTTTGATGCTAAACGCTCAAAACAACTAATTTCTATTGGTAGATTGCATATTAGCTCCATTATAGGTGTCCTTACTGGGCACTGCCTAATAGGAAGACATGCTTCTCGTCTTGGAGTTCCTGCAAATGACTTTTGCAGAAGCTGCATGGATGAAGAAGAAGAGGAGTCAATTCCCCACCTTCTATGCTCTTGTCCTGCCCTAGCGCAAAGACGTAGACTCCACTTGGGAGACTACTACTATAACGATCCTAGTGATCTAAATAATTCCGACATTCACTGTCTCAAACGCTTCATTATTAGCTCAAAATGGTTTAACGAGTAAGGGGGATTTTTGAAATCCTTGTGGTATCACAACTGACCAAATATTGGTCTAAGTGTGCTGACCTTTTCCGGTCAGCAGCCACTTTAACCTAACCTAACCTAAGTAGTATACCTTTATGAAAAAAAAAATATTTTATCTGGAAAAATTAACGGTAACCACGATACAAATGTTAAAAAATGGTTCACGAAAATTGTTTTTTTTTTCGAAAACCGCACCTTGAATTTTTTTTTTTTTCCCTTAATTCTGACGATCTATAATTTGATAAGGGATACTTTGAAGTTATGAAATTACTCACTGTACCTATTATTAAATTATTTGTTCGAATTTTGGACTTTATCATAATCGGCATAATGGTTTTGAATGCAATTTCTTATACAGTCACTTTTTATTTGTAATATACAGTGACGAGCAAAAGTGGTCAAATGTTTTCGCTTTTTTGAAAAATTGACTTAAGTAAGGATTTTTTAATAGAATTAAAATCTTTTTTTATTTTTTTTATTTTGTTTGTTTGACTCACAGTTATTACGTATAACAAAATTTTCAAAAAATAATATATTATACAAACAAAAAAAATAATAATAATTTTCTGGTTTTGTCCAATTATGCACGTTTTAGTTTCAAGAGATTTAACATTGTTTGTTCATTGAGAGATGTTCCTCTCTATTGTGCTTTGTTTGTTTTACTGTTATTTAACAAGTAACAGTTGAGATAATTTTATTTGTTGATAGTTTGTTCTGGGCAAATTGTTCATTTTAAAACGTGTAAAGTTGATTATTGTCAAAATGAAAAAAAAAAATGTAAAAATCAAATCGACCGCGCTATTTTTTTACTAAAAAGTGGTGAAACATCGCGTGAAGTGTCCAAAATTTTAAAAATTTCAAAAACTTATGTGCTTAATATTAAAAAAAAGAGAAAAACATCGATGTCCCTCCAATGAAAAAAGGACGAAAACGACTACTTTCTGATTTGGAAGCTAGAAGAATGGAAAGAGTTGAGAAGTTGTGGGTCCAAGACACCTAAGCAGGCAGCCCAAAACATAGACAAGCCAGTTAGTGAAATGGACTGCACGCCGGGCACTCAAAAGAATTGGGTTAAACGCTAAAGAGAAACCGAAGAAGCCTCTGCTTTCAGCGAAAATATTAAAGCCAGGTTAGCTTTTGCTAAAAAGCACAAACACTGGACCATTGACCAATGGAAACAAGTCTTTTGGTCGGGCGAGATGAAGGTCAAAAGAATAGGAACGGATGGTAGATATTTTTATTGGTCACGTCCTGGAAAACCACTTCAACAACATCAAGTTCAAAAGGCTGTGAAACATGGAGGAGGTTCGGTGATGGCTTGGGGCTGTTTCTCGTAGAACTCTGTTGGTCCTTTGGTGAAAATCGATGGCATCATGAACAAAGAAAAATATTTGGACATTTTGAAGACAAATTTACCACCTTTTACTGCATCAACAGGTTTCAATGATTGTGAAATAAGTTTTCAGCAGGAAGGAGATCCAAAACACACGTCAAAAATTGTCTCGGAATGGCTGACAAATCAATAGTTTACGACGATGACATATCCAGGATAAAGCCTTGACCTCAATCCAATGGAAAATTTATGGTCACAGTGAAGTGACGGTTGGGGCAGCACAAAAATCACACATCAAACACTCAGGAGTTTTGGCAACGAATGGAGCTAGAATGAGCCCGTATTCCAGAGCAATTTCTCCATAATTTGGTGGAAAATATGCTAAAGCGTTGCTCCCAAGTTATTTAAAATTAAGGTTTATGGACTAAATACTAAAGAAAAAACATTAATTTTAAACGTGCATAATTGGACAAGTCTAAAAACTAATGGAATATTTTTTGTTTTGTATAATATATGATTTTTTGAAAAAGTTATTATAAATAATAAAATTTAGTTTAATAAACAAAATAAAAAAAATAAAAAAAGATTTTAATTCTATTAAAAACTCTTACTTTAAATCAATTTTTCAAGTAAGCGAAAACATTTGACCACTTTTGCTCGTCACTGTACATACATATATACTATAGGGCAAATTCTGTATTTAAAATTTTGATAAAAGTTGACATTACGATGACAGAGAACACGAACAAATGGATCCTGCAAATTCCGTCTTTCTGTCCTTACGTCTGTAAGTCTGTACCTACAGTCTAAACAACTGGAGGTATTTTCTTCAGACTTGGTATTGAATTCTTTTTTTTTTAGCTCCAAACATAACGATACCTGCCATACAGCCGTTATGAAAAATTTTATTTATCTCAAAAACAATTATGTATAACGATTTTTATAATAAAACTAAATTTGCTATTATGGGCAAGTACTAAGCTTTGGTGAAAAAAAAAAATTAGAAAAAAATTGTGTTAGCGGTACTTGTCACAGAACCATTTTTTTTTACTTTAAACTTTCTCACTATCGGCTCCGACGATCCTAACCACATTTTGTATACAGGAAATTGAAAAAAATATGGGTTTTAAAGATTTTCAAACATTTTTTTTTAGATTGAAAATGGGTTCTCGATTAAATTTTGAAATGACGTCTTTAAATGTAAATCATTCAATATACCTAATCATTTTGCATATAAAATTGTATATAAAAAACTTGATAAAAATTTAGTTTTTATTTGATTTCCGAATTTTTAAAAATTAAACTACTATTGTATATAAGAATATTTGAAAAATATTTTTTGGGTATTTGAAAAAAAGTTCAAATTTTTTTCTTTTTGAAAATTCTATGTAACTAAATACTTAAAATTAGCATCCCAAATTTTTTAATTGAAAAATTTTAAAGAAATTTGTAAGGGTGTCCTTTAATTCGTGCATAATATTTTAGGGAGTGATTTTTCGTTATATGCTAAAAAAAAATTGTTATACCGTAAGGGCCAATTTTGATATGATATATCGGGGATTTAAGAAAAGGCTTACTTCGTTGCACCCCGACCCATGTTAACGGTAATTGCGCTGTTAGTACTAATGAAAGAAACTTCATTTAGAACTTTATATTTAGAATTGCGCTTAAACAAGTTTGATATCTTATCTCGGTCTTGAGACATCCAGTTTTTAGCAGATTCCGTTTTTCTTGCCCATGGTAATTTTTTGACTTTGGGCAAAATTTTCTCTAGGAAATGTGTAATAAAAATAGCGTTCTAGAATTTTTTTTGAATTAAGGTAACAATAATAAAAATAATACTTGATAGCAAGTTTGCGGAAAAATTCATTTATTTTATGATACTTGAAAAAATCTGAAACATGTAAAATTTAAGAAAAATGTTTTTTTGCCTTAAGATCCAAAGGCTATATGAATAAAAATGATTTTGTGTGGGTTTAGATATTTTTTATTTAATATGTGTACTAAAACAGTTATAACAGGTGTTCAAAATGTTCTTCAGTCACCAGTTACACGTTTGGCTAAGCCGATTTTTGTGTAAACAGATCCACTTAGCTCCAAGTTGATCTGTCTATTTTTTAACATGCACATTATCCATCTGATGATGGTATTAAGCACCTTAAGGTTTACGAGCGGTCCTTCAACAGCCTCGTTTGGGACATTGTTAAAAGCTCCTTCAATGTCTAAGAAGGCAGCAAGGGTGTACAGTAATCCCCGCATAGTTGCACCTCGCTTAATTGAACATCCCGCTTAATTGACCGAAAAAGTTGCATTGCAAAATTTCCCGTATTAGTAGCATAGCTTTTTAGATGGTTAATTGAACCCCGCTTAATTGAATTACTCGGTTAATTGAACTTTAAAATATGCACCCGAAAAAAAAATATATGGACATTTTTCGGATAATTGGACGTACAAAAATATTATAATGAAACAAATATTAGAAATATTTTATTACTTAACCTACGTCTGAAGTGTTTTTTAAAAGGCAGGTATCATTCAAGATGAAGAGCAGCCGGAAAATGATATCGTGGTCATAGACAACATACTTAAGTACAGACGCCGAAATTTTAAAAACGGTTTAAGAAAAAGAAGAAGTTGAAGCCATATTACCACCGACTTTCGAAATTCTTCAGGACATTGCAATTCTACGTTTATACTTCTTACCACTAAATAAATTTACAGTTGAGCTGAAAAACAAGAAGACATTGTTCAAAACAAATCAATCAATCAAAATCAAATCACAAATTTTTTCAAACCAATGTATGCAAATAACCATTATGAGCCTTTTGAGGTACATACCTACTATTGTATTTATTTTTTTGTTTATCCTTTTCGAAGCTAAAAGTGACTTTTTTTAAGAATAATTTATTTCTGTTTCATAGTTTTAATTAGCTATGTATGTATGTTTATTTTTTAAATAAAACGTGTTCAAATATTTTTGTGTGTGTATTCTTTTTCAGTTTTTTTCAAGGTTTTCGTAAGTTGACAATGAAATGTTCATAGTAAATTTCTGGGATGAATATTTTAATTTTTAGTTGACCAACTCGTGCAATTATACGGGTTTCGTTAATTGAACCACCCGGATAATTGACATAAAAATGGTCAGTGCAATTAAGCGGGGAATACTGTATTCCTTGTTTTTAGCGTTTTTTCAATCGTGTAGATGACACTGTATAGTGCTGTCTCAACACTTTTACCTTTATGATATGACCTCCGGGTTCAGTGTGCTACGTATATGAATGTCTATTAGTCTTTCAAACGTTTTTAGGAGAAAAGATGTTAGACTAATGGGTCTGAAGTCTTTAGCATTCGTGCGACTAGGCTTACCAGCTTTCGGAATAAATACCACTTTGACTTCTCGCCATTTCTTAGGCATATATCCCCATTTCAGGCTGCAGGAGTTTTGATACATGTGTGTCTATTGTTTGTTTATGCATTTGGCCATAAGACTATTACATAAGATCAAGTTCGTGCAACCCAATTGTGTATTTTGTACATTTTTACATACATTTTCTTTTTTATAAATTTTTATTTCAATTATTAGGTAATTTGTTTTTTCTCAATGAATTTTTTCTTATTTGCAAAAATTATTATTTAACACAGATAAACTTCTTTGAACTGTTAGAAATCAATGAAAACAATGATTGTAATATCTATGTATTTCAACAAAGATTTAGAGAGATCTTACCAACAAATTTCTCTTTCAAATGATTTCAAACAAAGGAAATTAAATTCGGACTGTTACCACTAACCATTACCCCAAGCAAGTCTATATTTTAAAATTACGTTAACCAAATGGACGGAAATGAAAACAAAGAATCAATCGATGTGATCGAATTAAAATTGAAATTTTAACCATATTTTCGAATTTCATTAAAATGGCATCGATTGTGATTGCATTTTAAAATTGCAAATTGCACCATCGACAATCAGTAAAAACACAGTGAAAATATTGATATTGATATGGTTGATTAATTGCTATTGAATTTTTGCCTGTCGGAGTGCTGGTTTTATCATTCATCAGCTGTTGTGGAAGTTCGTGCATCATTTTGAATGAGCTGTTGTAGTGGGTGTGCCAATATCGTGACAAGGATCCATATCCTTCATGCTAAAGTGCTAATATTTTCCCAACATTGGCCTTGTGCTCTATGTTCATGTAAGTACACAAAAAATGTAGATACACATTTCGTTTCGATATACATACGATGTATGCACGTCGTAGTAGTCTTGAAGTTTAACTTTCTTTTTCGTTTTATCCTCAATATCCTGGGACAAGTCCTCTTACAATCTCTCACCAAGGCATTTGGCCCGTCTCGAACCCACATTGGTTGTTCATTTCCTTTCGAGAATATATCCTTCCACTCCGTCACCATCACCGTCACTGAGTGTGCATTGTGCAACGTGCATACTGGGGGGTAACCGACGGATGTGTTGTGTACCTATTATTATAGCTGGGGGTAGCCGCTTCATGCCCACCAACTCCGACTCCTCTGTTAGCAAGCAGAAAGGGTAAATGGAGCCAAGAAGACACCATTGCCTTTCGTTTACAATTGAATATCATTTCAGTATGAAATGACATTTTGTCGCCTAAGTCACATACAGGGCAGACTAGGCAAGGAAATCCAGCTCGAATCCAGCTTCTGCTATACATGCTTGGAACACATTGACTGCTCTGAGTGTTGCCCCGAAGCAAAAACAAGAAGCACAGAGTAGTACTATAGATTGGGAGCTCCGAAGGAAGTGTTGTCATACGGGGGCAAATATTTGCTCTTAATATGAGGAATGTTCCATAAGATGACGCAGGAGGAGAACAAGGATTGCATATTATTCTGTGTTGATAAAAAGGAATCAGATGTGTGGATATTCCGTTTTTTGGTGAGACAAGAAGTGCAAAGTGAATGACAAACGCAGAGCTTTGCAAATCCTACCCCCGTCGGCGTCTTCGTCACCGTAACGTTGTGCTCTTTTCACCTAAATAGTATACCTATGGGGAAGAGGGTTCCCCTAACACAAGTCGATTCTCTTTGCTTTCGGGGGAGTGCGATGATGATGTGGAAGACAAAATAAAAACATGGAAATTGAATCAGTTTCGCTTCTTTCATATATATGTTCATGTTGTTTCTGCAGCAAGGACGACACGATGACTTTTATTATTTACTTATTCTGGATTGAAGAAATAAAAGGCAGCAAAATGAAGCTAAAGTGGTGCTTGTTTGCAACACTTTAAATCGTAAGCAAATGGGTGAGTCTTCAGTTTTCACATTGTAAAACATTTGAATATTAATTTACATATTTATGGAATCCATATAGACAATGTGATGAATGTATGAAAGGAACATTTATTTTAAGTGAAACATAATATAGTGTTTAATACTGCCCTCTTCCTTGTGTTATCAGAACGATGGGGCTTCCGGATAGATCGTTCTGTCAACAGAGAGTAAGAACTTTTTTTTAAATAATTTTGAAGGCACTAAAGGAATTATGACTACCCTTAAAATGTTAATGTAAATGTAAATGTTAAAATGTTTGAGCAGAGTATGAGAAAAGTTGGGGGGATTTAAAAGGAATGGTTTTGAATGACTGAATATCATAAATGGGAGGAAAATATTGAGTCAGGTGAAGCATTTGACTCCTTGGCATAATGGTTAGTGCGTTAGACTGTCATGCGGAAGGCCTCGAGTTCGATTCTCAGCCGCTGCAAAAAAGTTTTTCAGGGGTGTACTGCCTCTTGTGAGGAATTGACAAATCCTTTAAGAGAGGAAAGTGCTGCTGATTAGCCGTTCGAATCGGCAAAAAAATGGAAGTCCCCTCCTTCCATGGTAACACGCTCACCGGAATGGTTGAGCGTTGTGGGTCACTAGGTCTTGGTTCACTTCGAACTGTTGCACCACGAAATTTATGTATGGGGAATATGGGGAGCGTAACGGAATCCCGCTTTTTATAATCCCGTTTTTGAAAAATCCCGCAAAAACAGTTTTAAGATACCGTCCTCTATAATAACTTTTTTTTTCTTAAATACCGCTTTTTAAAATCCCATTTATTCAAAATCCCGTTATATTATAATCCCGCTTTTTTAAATCCCGTCTAATACCGCTTATCCCGTTTTTTATAATACGTAGTTAAAACTTATTGGTTTTATGTTGGTTATTTTCCAGATTCTTTAAATGCTAAAGAAACTTTGCGTACATCCAACCTCGCACCTACCCCAAATCCTATAGTATACCCAAGTACGGGGGTTGCGGGGGGGCGTAGCTTGACCTCCTTTCATACCTCGCTGTTTATACGTCGTAATAAAAAACGGGATTATAAAAAAACGTAATTATAAGAGACGGGATTTTAAAAAGCGCTATTTTAAAAAAGCGGGATTATAAAAACGGGATTTTAAAAAACGGGATTATGAAAAGCGGGATATCGTACCCAACCCGTATGAAAAAGCATTTGACATTCGTGTATTGGAATCAACCGTAGACTGATTGGTATTCTCTGAAGCGCAAGTATTATGGTTGAACGGCTTAAGGGGAGGAAAGCAAATGCGTATATCACTGTAAAAGTGCTTATAAAAATAACGGTAAAATAACGAAAAAAAGGCGGTGCTCCAGATGTGCAAATGTTTCTATTATGCTTCTATTACCATCAATAAAGCTCTTTTTTTTATGAAGTGTTAAGCACTATTTGTTTCGGTTTGAACAGATTTTAAACAAAATTTTGTTGAAATCACAAGTATGCGGTAGCACGAGTGGTACTACAACGGCTTATGTATGCAGTCAAACTTTATGGTATCAAGTTTGAATCCCAAACATTTTTTAATTTAAAAAATATATAAGACGTTGCCGTGCGGGTTTCCAGTACGAGTGTTGGGAACGGCAAATGACTTTGATATCATCCGGGAACCCTAGTAGTTGAAAATATTTACTGAAAATAGAACCTTTGCTCTTCAAGCCTTTCCTACGCACTATCTGGCCCGAAACCAGTTATAAGCTGGATCAGCTCTCCTTCAATCCCGAGTTTTGCTATCGCCAGTAATTATAATCATTAGCGGGCTTAAGTCGATGAAATGTGGTGATCCTGGACTTGAAATTTGTTTGTCATTTCCAGTATGAAGAATGGCTTGAAACGCTTACACAAAATAATTAGAAAGTACCTTTATTATATGTTACGTTTAGCAGAACCTAGAATCGACTTTTTGGAGAAGAAGTTTTTGAAGTTGTTAATCCAGCCATGCGTCCTTTAAATAATACTTGCTTGATGTGTTGATGCATTCATATTGCTAAAGCATAAGCCTCGAATTTTAAGAGGTGTGCCGATAAACCAATAGTTCTTATAGTCCTTTTTGTTCTTAAGCTTTTCATAGCTATTTCGTATGGCATTTCAAAATTGGAAACGGAAGCTGCTTCTTAGTTAAAAAGAAATGGCTTATTTTTCACATTTCATGACGACCATTTAGCAGCTATTGGAAATGCTACTGAATATTTATGCTATTCCCTGTGGTTTGAGGACTAGATTGATGGATTGCACGCTATTTCTTTATCTTAAGCAGCGAAGTTCTGAATGTTGCAAAAACAAGGAAATTGTCAGAGCCGACAGATTTCCTTTGAAGTGAACACATATTTAAGATTATTACGAACTTCTCTAGAGCCAATGAGTCAGAAGTCGCTATCTGTTGTCGTTTCGTGAATGCTTTTTCTATCAACTGATCCGCCAAATATGTTTTTCTTTCAAAATTTAACATCAACATGTCCTCGATATTATTCTTTGGCAGGGTGAAGATCCGAATTTGGTTTGAATTAACCGAATAGCTTTTTTGTGGGACGAAAGTTAACTTTACGATACAAATTCCAGACCCAGACGACGGGGGACAATAATTAGTATTAATATGCCGCTCAATTTCGACCACACGAGATTCTTCTCAGAAACAATCAAATGATAAATCTAGCCTGTTACAAATGTACAGTGAAAAACTCAATTTGATTTATCGACATTCTTCGGTATTCAAGCGTTCGTCAATCGGTGGGTCAGTCGTCGAGAAATTCATCATTGCTTAGTAAATTTCGAAGACAAACCTTAGAAACTCTTACCTCTGAAAGAATTGTATCAATAGAGGTTCTATGTTATTTATTTTAATCAGAATTTAATTGCTTAAGTTTTCACTGGTTTTCGTTTTTGTGGATTTATGGAAAACCATACATGCGAATCGGGAGCATTCTAATAAGTTGGATTTATTAAAAAAACACTTGTTGACATTTAGAGATTCTAAATATTCACTCTTCTTTCGAGAAAAAAAAAACATGATTACAAATAATCTCGTTCTTGCTATAAATTTTTAAGACTTTCGAAGAAGGTTCTTCCTCAGCAAGGCATGTCATTTTATAGTTTTTTTTTTTTTTTAAGGAATTCAATTTATTTTCAAAAAGTAAGAAAAACTTCAGATAAGACTCACAATGAACCGTTTCGCCTGAAAAAATCTCAAACAACCTAAATACATGTCATGTTCTGATGAATTGGTAGTATTTAGAAAAAGGCTTATTTCTTTATAATATAATATACGAAAGTACATCATCAAAAAGACTCTTTAAAAAATATAAAAATAACTACCCTACCGACTGTAAATGTGTATCTTCAAGTTAAAATGACTTCTCATAACGAGAATAAAAAAGTTGTTCTCAAATCTTTTTTCTCTGACAAATGCGACTTGTACCTAACTAACACAAAATTCGAAAGGATAACAAAAAAAATATTAACCAGGGCTCCACATCGTGCGGACAGGCAAGACTCTTTCCCCCTGGCCACACCTTTAACCCCTGAAAAGTCACTCTTCTTTGAATAAAGTAGTTGTTGTCCTCCTTCTCGGCTGAACGCAATGAAAGATGGCACCATCATAGAGCACATCACAAACCAACTATCCCTTTACATATAGTCACCAAGAATAAGGACCTCAATATAAAGAACCCGAGAAACGAAGCCGCACAGCCACAAGACACAAAGTTACTTGATCACAATAGAAAAACTTTTCTGATAAAACTCCTGAACGGAAAGAACCGCTTTATACGTTGGCACTACATATACATAAATATAAACATATACATATATATATATATATATTTAATGGTGTTTCCAGAAAACTACAAACATAATAAAAAAAAAAAAACTACAATGCAGGACGAACAGAAAAATTGAAGCAAGTCAACAGAGGGCATCAGTGTAGTTCAAAGCAACTCACAAAAATATAACGAGAACACAATTTTGTGGAAAATAGGAAAAATCTCAACATCTCCCAAGATGGTGCAGGAGGCAACACAATAAAAACGAACAAAACAAAATAAGATACTAAAACTTGGAGAAGAAAAACGCTGGAAAAATGTTGGGAAATGTTTGAGATTTCTCCATTTTTCCAATTCACTAGATGCAACGAAATGTTTCTCTGCTGGCAAAGTATTACACTTGTGTACATATTATATTGCAAAGCAAGAACTGTTCTGCGGACTCCATTTTCCTTCAGGAGTTTCTTGCCCCATACAGGGTCGAAGTAGATTTTGAAAAGGCCTTCAGCTCTATTTTGTATTGCGACAAATTAAAATTAAATTCAATTAAATAATATAACCTTTCCATGCATAACATTTGTCAATGTCCATGTCAATTTTCAAAAGGTTGCTAGTGTCTGTCGCTCTGGTTATCTTAATAGTCTTAAGTCTAAATGGATTTACGTCAGATTTGAGACCAACGAGTGGAGGAGAATATTGTTTTAGCATGTCCGTCAAGTTAGCACTACCACTTCAAAATTTAAAAAATGTAATAATTGGATTAATTGTCGTGAATTTGTCGTAAATTTGTCGTAAAACGAAAAAAATTGTCGCGCTTGTTTTTTTTTTAAATATACCCCTGGTAATGCTAACTTGACAGTCAAGTTAGCACTACCACCCCTCTAAATAGGATGAACTGAACTCAAAAAAGAAAAAGGACAGTGTTAATAATTGTGGTGAATTTGTCGTAAATATGTTGTAAAATCAAAAATTTTGTAGCGCTAATTTTAAAAAAATAACCCCTGGTAATGCTAACTTGATAGTCAGGTTATCACTACAACCCTTCAAAATAGGGTAAAATGATCTTGAAAAAGAAAATGGACAGTGCTAATAATTGTCGTAAATTTGTCGTAAATATGCTGTAAGACCAAAAATTTTGTAGCGGTACGCCTGCGTCGTACGTTAATTTAAAAAAAAATGCCCCTGGTAATTGCTAACGACAATTGTTTAATTAAATTGCAGAGTAAAAAATTAGGCATAAGAGATAGTTTTGGTATAATAGTGCTAGGTTTTATGAAAAAATGCTATTTTATGGACTTTTGAATTTTCTTGGCATTTTTTTGAGAAAAATGATGCGAACATTTTTTTCTTTTACGATATATTTACGACAAATTTACGACAATTATTTACGCTGTCGTTTTTCTTTTTCGAGTTCATTTCACCCTATTTTGAGGGTTGGTAGTGCTAACTTGACTGTCAAGTTAGCATTATCAGGGGTAATTTTTTAAAGAAATTAACGTTCGTAGCCGCAGGCGTACTGCTGCAAAAGTTTTGGTCTCACAGCATATTTACGACAAATGTACGACAGTTATTGGTACTACCCATTTTCTTTTTCGAGTTCATTTTACCTCATTTTGAGGGTTGGTAGTGCTAACTTGAATGTCAAGTAAGCATTATCAGGACAAATTTACGACAATTTCACGACAATTAATGCAATTATTACATTTTTTAAATTTTAAAGTGGTAGTGCTAACTTGACGGACATTCTTTTAGCTTATCTAGAACGTGTATAGTTTCCGCACAATGATTTTTATTTTTTTTTTAATTAAAATTTATTTTTTTAGTATTTTGCACACATTTGTATTAACTAAGCTACTTATCGTCGCCTGAGTTCTATCTTGTTCAAAAGACCATTTTTGGCGAAATTGAGTTAAAAATGCAGTTTTTATAAATCGAACATGCTCTTTCGAATGGCGTACTCCATTTTTTTCTATCTCTTTTAGTTTTAAAGTTATGAAGAACTATTTTGTTCAATAAACCACTTTATTAAATATTTTGAGTGTCTTTTTTATTCAATCAACTACTGCTTTTGTTTTTATATGAAGTTGAACAATTTTATATTAACTTTAAAAAAAACTATCATGTATTTCTTTGTTGTTCAATATCCATATCTAATCCATTTAGTTTTGTATGTTATTGAACAAAATTCTATTAAAAAAGTTATGCGGACGGAAAACCGCATTTTTGTTCAATATCACTGCACTGTAACGTACCACACAAAATTAATACTGATATAACATTGGAAGCTGTAAGCACAATGTGATGTAAGCGAAAAGTTGGAGCGTAATCTTCAAACTCTTTTAAGGTATTTTGAGAAACCCTTTTATCTTTACACAGTTTTTGAATACAATAATTGTCGCTTACAGTATGATAAATCCAGGATCTGGTACTTCAGAATTCTATGATTCAGAATTCTAGTATAGCTCCTTTATCTGAAGAAGTCATTTCAGTACCTTCATTGGAAAATGTAGT
>CAWVOZ010000167.1:48256-80729 GCA_963931855.1 Philhelius festivus | reverse complement strand
AATATGGATCTTTGAGATTGAAATTAACAGGTTCTTTTATTATTTTAGGGCGTCATCTGACACGTATATTAATTTCAACTAGTTCCAACACGTCTTCACCAAAAATTGGGATTTATATTAACCTCACACTCAATTAATAATGAAATGTCAGAATCATACACATCATACAACAAAACAAATGTCATACAACACTGAGAAACATCTGAGAACAATCTGAGAAACAGAATGATGTGTATGTTGTATAAAATGTATGATGTGTATGATCTGAGCAACAGGCCCCTGATCTTCTTTCAATGCATTACAAATAAAATCATAATGGCACAAAATTTTAGTTGAATTATTACGATGTTAAATCTGTTTTAGTATGAAACTAGGTTTAAACAACGATTTTTATGAAAAAATAATAAGAAACCAATTACAATAAAACTCAGTGGCGCAAAATTTTAAACAGCCTTTTATTAAGGTATTAGTATGATAATTCTTAACGATTTGCTAACTTTAAAGTAGTTTACTAACTCATTCTTAATTCTTACAATTTTCTAACTATTATCGTGCTAAGTCAATTTTCTTAATAAATTGCACCTAAAACAATGAAAGTTCGTGCAAAGAGCTAAGTCCTTGTGTGGCGTTTGTAAATAGCACGATACTAAAGAAATAATATAGGTATTCGACGATTTTAGTATCATACTAAAACAGCTTCAGCATCGTACTAATTTAATTAAAATATTGCGCCAGTTTGCTTAAAACAATGACTAAATTTAAATTAAAAATTGTATGTAAAATAAATAATGTATTTATTTGATAAAAGAAGGGTAAAAAGTGAATTCAAAAAAATGTTTAAGAAATTTTGAATTTCATTACCTACCGAGCAGCAGCAATATTTTTTCTGATCACCCATTATGTTCTAGTGCTTAACTCAAAGAATGAGTTAGAATTTTTTGTTCAATTTTCATAGTATTTTCGTAGTTTCAATGATTTAATTATTAAATGCTTCTATTTTGTTCAATATTTAGCTTTTTTGTTCAATATCCACCAATTTAATCAACTTGTTTACAGCCCATACAACGTTGTTCAATATCCAAAATGACATCCCACTTGATTTTATTTTTTAACTAGGTATTTCAGGATTTAATAAAACCTAGATTTATAAATCATTTTGCAAACAAAAATTATTGAGTTTAATGGAGAAAAAAACTCCACAGTACTGCCTTTCAAATTTAAGTAAAAATTTTGCTTCTGAAGTTAAAAAATCGTTTTCCCAACATTTTCCAAAATGGACTTTGAACAAGATAGAACTCAGGTGACGTTATGTATATTAATAAACTAATGCTTTTTACATGCCGTCAATTATTTTTAACTAAGTTATAGCTTTGAGCTGCAAGTGCAGGTTTTTTTTGATTCAGTCGAGCATTTTCTGTAAGAGACAATACCAAAAAGAATTAGTGGAGAACTTTTTTTTAACACAAGAAAGCTACGTGGGGATCTTACAGAGCACAAAATAAATATTGCAGTATTATCTGAAAAATAAGACATACAGTTCAAAGAATATAACAAATAAGTATTAATGAAATTTTTGACCAAGTTCAATGTTATCTATGTTTATTCTCATCGGTTGTGTTGTGGTATTGTTGATTAAATGAAAGATACAAAAAAGTTATTATACATAAGTGTGTAGGGCGGACATGATACCAACTTACACGAATAATGTTGTAATATTTTTAAATATACAACTTAAAATAAAAACTTTAAAGAAAATGAATAATTTACCTTAAACACTTAAACACTTCACAAGAAGCATAGTTCAAGTTATGTCAGATTCTGGATGTCTTGTCCGAAACTAAGGAGTAATAGATCACTCAAATGTTATGTGCGTCTTATTTGTGGTTCATATTGAACCGCGAAGCGGGTATGACGGGTGAATTGATGAAGCGGAGGAATGCAACTGGCTACTTCGAGTGAGCATTGTTTGTGAAAGAAGCGATAAAACAGGGAAATACATGAAACATTCCGACGGTGTTCAAGAGATGGGAATCAATCAATGATCTGTCTCCTATCGGTTTTAACGCTCTGTTCTGAATTCTATCCAGTAAATGGAGAGAATATTGTGCTGCACCTGCCAAAAACGTGTGAGTTAAACTCGAGTTTTGGACGTATAAACGCCTTAGAAATTGTGGCCAGATCAGAAGGGGTGAAAAATTTCTTACATCGATATAGAAATCCTAAGCATTTAGCAGCATTTTTGACGGTCTCGAGAATGTGATCATTCAACGAAGATCGTCGTTGTTAATTAGTTAATTATGTTTAATGTCTTTAGAGTCTAACTTTTCGATCGGTGTTTCCTTATGGCAAGGATTTCTACTCGTTGGTCCAGTCTCAACAATGCGGCAAGTAAGTGCCGTCCTCCCAGCATTTCTGAAACGAATTTCTGATTTATGATTTGTAATTCTTTGACGAAGCAGTCGATTGATCCTTCCGACGCACGTAGCAAAGGTTTCACGTTTAGTTTAATCGCTTATTCGTTTATTTTCTAGACTAAGTCAGTACGGCGGTTCTAAAGTCATAAAGTTTTTTTAATGAAATACATACATATTTTTGTTTGTTTGGAATAGTAGGTGTTTTGTTTTATAAGATAATGTCTTGTTCTTGTTCGCAATTTTTATATAACCATTTGGGATAAAATCTCAAAAATTTCGGTATCATTTCCAATTTTTGCTTATTCAAAGCTTTGTACGTGCAGAGCAACAACTCCCATAAAACATTGCGTTTTAGTAAATCTATCGATATTTCGTGAAAAAGTTGAGTTATCCGTTTTTTTTTTACAATGAAAACTTCAAAAAACGCTTAGAACATAATGAGAACATATAAGCATGCATGTATAAATTCCTTAGAAGTCCTTAGAAAAATAAGCATGTACGCACGTGTGATTCAGACGTGTCGTTTCATTTTATGTTACAAAACTGAGACCACCTACAACAAAACCAAATAGGCAATAAATCCATTACACTAAAGTATGATGTTTGGATAATTGAAATTGATTCTGTAAGAAATCAACAGGATCGTAAAAGAACGTAATATTCTGTGAATGTAATCTATGTATAAGAATTATAACTTGAATTCAATTAAAAGATTGCGTTCATTGATTTCATTTTGCGACTTCGATATGGAAAGAATGCAAAGAACCCCAAAGAATGCGATGACTGCAAATTCTCAAACGATTGCAATCAACCTATTATTATAAAATGAATGGGAAAAATTAGTGCAATCTTTATGTTAATTGATTGGTGATTGTAGAACTTGAAGTCAGAATCATTGAATGTAATCTTTTGAATGAAGCCATTAAATAATTAACTTATTGTACAACCCTGGAAAACAGCATTCCATGTTGTTTTTGTATTCCGTACTGAAGATCCTCAAATAATAAAACATTTCAATATGACATTTCTGCAACCAAAATAAATAAAAAAGCGTGAGCACCGAGACTCACGGTTAAGATGCTGAAATATGAACATTCCTCCGAATGCCGAATTTTTATCATCGAACGTACCCAATAAACACACATAATAATATAATCGTAATGGCAACATTGTTTTTTTAAATATTGAAAACATTTTTTGTGCATTTTAGTAGAAATTTTCTATTTTGTTATACGAACTTTGACATAAATTTGGACTGAAATTCACAGAAATGCATATAGAAAATCACACATTTCAAATTAAAGGAACACACCTATTTTTTCAAAAGTTAAATATTGTAAGAAAAAGAACGCACAACCGCATTCCACGTAATCTAAAGTAAGTTAGACTTATGTTTATGACCTATGAGTATTTATATTCAAAGAGAGATGTTGTCAGATATGAAATACTATAATTGTTTGCTCAGCCTATTAATAGGGGCGTTCATATTCTCAAATTTGTTTGACAAGCACGATATTATGTATTTTCTTACGATGCGATGTGCAGAGCTCGAGAACTTCTTGGAAAATGAAGTTTGCTTCAGGCTTGATAAGCAGGGAATATCAAAAACATTTTGAAATCCATCCACCATTCTTGACAAGCCTCTGGATGGATCATTGATCATTCACATTATAAAAATCATTACGTGCTTGTCAAAAGAATTTGAACGCCCTTGCACGAAAATATGATACTTCTGTTTGAATCTTGGAGCCTGATTATACGATTCTTTTTTTCGTTCGTTTCGTATTTCGTCTTTTTTGCAGTTTGAGCTTAGAGTCGTGGCTCCATTCCGCTACACTTCTTTACCTTACACCAAATACTCGTATGTCAAAAAGACGAAACAGCTGAAAAGAAATCATGGAATCAGGCTCCTGATGTTCATTTTTATGCTATAGACAGTGTTGATACTGAACTAAATCCTTCCTAAAACTTTTAATTCATTGACATCGCAGTCATCACCCAGTTGGGGCTTTGGCGTCACAGATGGAGAACGTCTTATATTTTGATCTATTGTGGCAACACTTCCAAAAGAAAAAATAAAGAAAAACAAATGAATATTCAGAAAGAAGATATAATGAAAGAAAGATAAATAATGATTGTATTTAATAGAAAGAGACTACACTGTACCAGTTAGGTAGAAGAATATACTGAGAGAATAAAGATATGATCAGTTGTTGTGGATCTGTTAAAGAGGAAAGACCTTTTATTTGCTTAACCGAATATTGTTTTAGTTTTGTATTAAACAAAATTTAACTCCTTACAGTATGCAGAAAATTCAATTCAAAATTAGGCATTATATGGTTTGACAGATAAGGACCAAATTTAATTTTGACGTATTTAGCATACCGCCTACTCTGCAAATGCATTTTCCGAAGCCAGATTTTTTAAATGTCAACTCTGAAAATGTATTTTTCCGAAGCATATAATCAAATGCAACCCTCAATCACTAAAGTGAAGGGAATAATTTGTTTAGAACATTGAATGAACCTGCAATGGCATTTGAAACCAGTTGTTTTTCGTTTTTTTGACACATTGGGTGAAAAGTGAAGAAATTTTGGGTTTAGTTCTACGAGTATCTATCAATGGAAAGAACTAAAATCTAGATTTCAATTTATTGACACCACAGGCGAACTCATTTTAGGCGTTTTTCTTTTTAAGCTCAGAGCAGGAAACTGAGCAGTCAAAACAAAATATCTGTGATCAGAGCGCCTAGGCAGGGTTGCCATGTCTTGAACAAGTTCGATAGATCAATTTAAGAATTTATGTAGCCCAAAATTAGAGCCGAAGAAATAGCCTAAATAGGAGCCCAATGCCGATACATTTTTTTTTATAAAAATAGAACTTTTAGGAACAACAGAGAAACTGAATGATATTAAGGTAAAGATTATAACGGTTGAATTGAAATGTCAAAAACAATGAATATTCAGTGAATAAAAAGTGGTGCCAAATTGTGAAATGGCTTAATGGTATGTTTAGGGGAGAAAAGTATTTTATTCATAGGCAAACAATTATCGCCCAAGATATGATTTGGGCTATTTATAGCCTAATTATGATTGGTCTGTCATACCTAAATTGTTATCGGCAATTTTGGAAAAAGATAGCCCAATTTCCGATAAATAGCCCAATGTGGCAAGTCTACGCCCAGATTGTGTTCCTTTTTTTAATCAGAAATAGCTCGAAACGTGGTCTATGAGCTAAGCGCAGCTAACTTCATTATTTTTTCTTGTAATGAGACAGCCACAGACTGCGAAAAAAAAAAAAAACAAACAAACAAAAATGGAGATCAACGCCTTTGTCAGTTCAGGGCTCCAGTGTGTTTCATTAATAAATCGGAGAGCTCTGATCAAAATCTGCTCAGAGCATACTCGACATGCTCAAGTTCTTCTCATTGCTTTGCTCAAAGTTAAAAAAGAAACACGCATTTTGAGTCGCCTCAAAGTAGTAAGTATGCAATATTTCCAATGTAAACAGGGTCTTAAATACAATCTTACGCATGGTTGCGTGGTACACGGAACGTGTTATCGTAATGGGCTACACGTTTAATATCTCGAATAAAATGAATCCATAAGTCCATACAAATTATGAAAAAATCAGACATTGTTTTTGAAATTGTGTCAATAATGGGAGACAGGCAAATCTCCCATATTGACAGTATTGGAAAGAATTTTATGTCATCTTTAGGTTGGTCGTTTTGTCGTAACCTTTCTTCTTCTCCAAATATTAACAAGCTCACTGCTGTATGATCTGACCAAAATTTACATTTTGACCACAAATTTTTGAAAGACTTTAAGAAAGTGCAAATGTTAAATAATATAACGAAAATCTCAACATCCTTGTCCCCAAATTAAAAAAATGTCTTGACCCATAAGAACGATTTGTTGTTTGACATTATATTTGGTCCGGTGTTCTCTCAGAGCTGTGTATGATTATTTTAGACGTGCGCATTTAACATGGTTCACACATTCTTTTTTCTGGTAATTGAGTTACTGTGATCACGTTTGTAGATATTATGAGTATGGCATTTAGGAGTGTCGAGGTTATGAATGGGCCATTCAAACGTGTAAGTACATATTTGTCTAAATACTGATCTCTCAAACTGGAAGATAGATCAAGTCCTGTCAAGTAAAACGTTGTGTAATTTCAATTCTTACGAATCCTGTGAAACATACCAAAAATTCATCAATTCCAATTAGACAGTTCAAAACGCTTTTTTTAAAGCTATTGCATGGGTTCTGATAGACTTGAGGAGCTCTAAATGCGAGAGCTTCCATAATTTTGTTAAGGAAAATCCAGCACTGGTAATTTGCCGAGATATATCTGTTTATATGCCTTATTCATTTTGCTGGGGTTTGTACCTAGTCTTTCAGATCATTTTTGCGATATAATGGTCACGGGAAGAGAGTCATTTGATTTGTTCCGAAAGTCGTCCATCCTTTGTTATGTGTGTGATAGTTTTTTTTTTTTTTTTTTTAATTCGACTAGTAGTTCTGGGATTTCTTTCAGTGTCAGTATCTTGCGGATGCGATGCAAAGAACAAATAACATAAAAACTCTTCTTGGATACGATTCAAAGATTCAAGATGCAAGTTGCATGGACAATCTTGTGTGAGTGAGGTAATTTGGGTGCAGACCAAAAAATAATTGTGGCACTGTGTTCTATAGAGAACGAGGTCATTGGGGATTTCTTGTAATTATTTGTTCTCATTTATGTTATCACAGTGCAGCATATCCAACAAAGTATGTAAAGGGACAGAGTGATGCGGGCGAGGCGAGGATACAGGAATCCAGCTGGAGGGTTGAAAGGATGATACTTGTAATTGCTAAACCCTACACAGTATTCTATTGTTTTCTAGGTTTATAATGTTGTGTTGGGGATTATTTTCGGATTTGAAATGAGAATAATTTTTTTGTATTATTTTTTGATAAATTTCTAAAGATAAATATCCTTGGGAAATGATAAAACTCAAAGTCGTGTTACGTACTAATAATAGTAACAACTGCAACTAGGTTGCTATTTACGAAAAAGGAATGTCAGTCGAAAGAGCTTCGAGGAAGACAAAATTAAAAAGCAGAAAATATTCTTCACTTCAATACTTGGATTTCTTACGGTACTAGGAGTTCTTGGACTTTGGCGTATTTGGAAGCAGGTTTTTGTATACAGGGTGAATCCAATTTAACCCAAAAATTATATGAGGTCGAATTTCAGATTTTTTCGCCAAAAAGTGAATCATTCGAACAGAGAAAAAACTTCCCGAAGTAATACAGATCTAAGCGCTCCGATCTGCATTGAATCTACTGGATAGATCATACTGAATTTGACCGATGACCTGGGTGATGTTATCTTCTTTGAAGGCATCGGTTGTTATTGGCATAGATCTGCAACCTCAGAAAACCCCAAAAGGCAAAAACCTCCACGAGAGATAACTTTACCCTCATAGATATTATGCAGAATATCCGTTTTGGTTAGACCACATGTTGTCCACTTCCATATCTTTCAATTAGGACCAAAATTTGTAGTACTTGCTGTTGCCGGTGAAGGTATCACTTATACATAGTATAGAAATTATATTATATAAAACTTACGAAGGAATAAAAGAAACAAGTCCGTATGCTTCCGCTCTCAAAACACAATATACACATCTGCCTCTATTTCTCTTGATTATTTACTCATTGTCTTTCTTAATCTATATGTATTGTATGTACTTATACTGACACTGACACTGACAGCGGTTTTCCGCTAGAAATTTTGACATAAAGTCAGTATCACACCTCGGCGGAACGAAATTGTACTTATTTTCAAAGTGAGTGCTGTGTAGCTCAAACAGTGCGTTTTTGGAAAAGAAGTTTTGGCTAAAATAAAGCATCTGCGCCTGCTGAACGCAAGTTTGTGCAAAAAGTTCGTGAGACTGGTATGCTAGTGGATAACACTCATGATCCCCGTCGATATATATATAGAGATATAGAACAATTCTGCTCAATGATCTCGCATTATTCCTTTGCAAGGTCCAAGTAACTCATCAATTGAAGGCTTACGACCATCCAGTTTGGGCCATAGAGCAGCTTTAATTGGACCACGATTTTGTGCGACAGATCACCTTTTCTGACGAGGCACTTTTTCATCTCTGCAGCTACGTTAACAAACCAAATTGCCGCTTCTGGGGCTCGGAAAATCCGCACGTTATTGTCAAGAAGTCAATGCTCCATAGAAGCTGGGAATAACGTTTCGGCCAACGGTGGGCGTTACAGAGCCATGTTAAACGACTTTTCTTTTTACTTAAATTGAAGAAATGGATTTGGACAAACTCTGATCCATGCAGGGTGGCGCGCCATGTTACACAGCCCCCATGCCACAATCGATATTTTGAGCACCAGATTCCCAAATCGTGTTATCAGGCGTCTTGGCGATGTCAATTGGCCGCCCCAGATTCGACTCCTTTTGACTTTTTGTTGGAGGGGCAAGCTTGAAAGGCCGATGTTATGCCAACAATCCGGAAACGATTCAAACACTTAAGGCCAATATCAGCTAAGCAATCTGTGAGCAACACCCCGAAACAATCAACTAGGTTATTGAAAATTGGAGTGACAGAATGCGCTACTGCGAAGTCAGTCGAGGCAGACACTTGAACGACGTTTTGTCTTTCATAATTATTGCAAATGTTTGATCTTACTAATAAAGCCATAAAAAAGTATTAAAATTAAATTTGGGTCATTTTATTGCATTTTTAAAAAGGAACTTGTATTTGGCCCACCTTGGCAAAACCATTACGTCGTTTTCGAAGAAGTACGCACTAAACAATAACTTTTAATGAATCCTGCTAAATTGAAAGTTAGTGCATGGATTGTGCATCCGCAGCAACACCGTGTGATGTGCTTTTTGCTTTCCAGCCGAGGTTTTGCTCGCCGGATTTCCAGGGTCACTCTGAAGAAAAACACGAAACTTCACTAGAAAGGTCTTTAAAACCTTATACAAAATCTTTATTAAAAACAAATCTTAAATTCATATAACAACTTAAATATTCTTGACTTCAATTAATTACACCCTGCCTGGTGTATCAGGTAAAATTCGGTTATTCTCCTTATATCGGGGTCCTGCTGGTTTCCTTTAGAAAGCTTTATTCTGGCATCTGGTTACTTCGTTAACTGGCATTCGGTATCGGGTTATTCTTTTATAAATACGGACTACGCTCTTGGCGCTTACTAGATCAGCAGGTTTAAGGCCCCTGGTAGGCACTAGATCGGCAGGTCTTAGGCCCCTGGTAGGCACTAGATCGGCAGGTTTTAGGCCCCTGGTAGGCACTAGATCGGCAGGTTTTAGGCTCCTGGTAGGCACTAGATCGGCAGGTTTTAGGCCCCTGGTAGGCACTAGATCGGCAGGTTTAAGGCCACTGGTAGGCATTAGATCGGCAGGTTTTAGGCCCCTGGTAGGTACTAGATCGGCAGGTTTTAGGCCCCTGGTAGGCACTAGATCGGCAGGTTTTAGGCCCCTGGTAGGCACTAGATCGGCAGGTTTTAGGCCACTGGTAGGCACTAGATCGGCAGGTTTTAGGCCTCTGGTAGGCACTAGATCGGCAGGTTTTAGGCCCCTGGTAGGCACTAGATCGGCAGGTTTTAGGCCCCTGGTAGGCACTAGATCGGCAGGTTTTAGGCCACTGGTAGGCACTAGATCAGCAGGTTTTAGTCCTCTGGTAGGCACGGCCAGTGTATAAACACCGACAGATCAGCAGGTACCAAATCCCCTGGTGGCAATTAGGACGTTTTATTCTTCGAACCAAACTGATGGAACGAAATAGCTGGACAATTTCAGATGACTTCTAAACTAAAATCAAGCTCGTCAGCTTCGACCGTAGCAAACAAGTGACTTTCCTTCCCGAAAGAGGTCCTCTTGTTATATTTTTCGTATAAACTGTGTGTGAACTATATACTGGTCGAATGCAAATCACCCAATATGTTCAACCGGCTGTGACGTCACGATCTTATATTGACTGCATATTGTATTAAGACAAGGTATAAAATCCCTTTATCTTGGCGAGGTAACTGGTGTCGTTGGTAGCTGCAGCGTTGTATGGTGTCGTCGGTCGGTGCTGCGTCGGCGGCTGCTTAGTTATGGTAAATCAAATCACCCCAATGTGTTCAGTATTGGTAGAAGTATGGAACGCTTCGTTACAACCGGTAGAGTTCAACAGAGCCCTGGACAAGCCTTAAACTACTGAAGCACGCCATCACCCCCACCTGCGTATTACGCGAACAATAAGCACCTGCCCTACCGCAGCTTTGGAGGCTGTCCTCCATCTATCCTCTATCTTCAAGGTTGTTATGTCTATATATATTATATTGTGCTATATGCATAACCCCTAGGTCCCAACTATAAGTAGAATCACAAGAATACATGTAATAGGTTAAGTATGTAATAATGTTAAGATTAGTCTTGTAAGTCATCTCATTAAATAAACATCATCTTAGCCCTTAATATAACTTCTTTTATTAAGCAAGTACTGTGAATGTACATGACATTTTTGGCGACGAGAATTGTGCGGTTATATAGTATTTAATGATCATTAACTATAAGCCGAAAAAAAATAGAAGAACCCGTATCAAAGATCATGTGATATGATCACGCCGTTGTGAAACAGTTTTGCAACTCAGCATATATTTGTATTAATTGCGAAAGAATTAAAAAAACGATAAAATGACAACAGACAATAAAACTTTACCTAGCATTGCTAATAAAATGAGTGTTGGAAATTTCCGTGGAAATATTGATCCATTTATAATCGATAAAGACGATTTTGAACAATATGCAGATCGATTAAAGCATATTTTTGTGTTGAATGCTATTGGCGAATCTGTGGCAGAGGAGAAGCAAAAAGTGTCAATATTTGTGTCTTTTGTGGGAGCTGATTTATATAAAATCCTCCGGACTTTGATTGCCCCAAAATCAGAATGGGATTTCTCCTATGACGAGCTAATTAAGATAATGAAGCAGTACTTTAAACCAAAACTGAACGTGAGAGCCGAGCGTTTCAAATTCATGTCTCGGAGACTAAAAGATGGTGAAACTTTACAAGACTTTGTTGTGGAGCTGAAGTCTATTGCCGAAAACTGCGAATATGGTGCCTTTTTGGATCAGGCACTGTCTGACAAGTTCATTTGGTCTCAAAGAAGTGCCGATATCCAGCGAAAACTTCTCAATGAACCATTAAATAAAACATTTAATGAAATATTTGAGTCTGCACAAACAATGGAATCAACTCAGAAGGATGTGAAAGATATTCAGTCGACTCTTCCGTCTATGAATATACATGGTGACCAGAATTGGATTGGGAGAAGCAAATTTAGAATGGGAAATTCTAACCATCGACGCATCGCCTCGAGAAGCAAAGCAAGAAACCACGATCAAGATGGTAATCGTGCATCATCACGACCAAGAAGGTCCAACGAGAAAGTCACGTGCTTTCGATGTCAAAAAGAAGGGCATTACGCATATGACTGTGGTAACAATAGAGTAAGGCATTTAAATACTAACAATAGATATAGAAATAAAAATTATAAAAAAGTCAATCACGTTGATAGTGAACAACAAATGTTATCAAATTTAACTTTAGGTAATGTTACAATAAATTCCTTAAGTTCCGAATATTTAGAACCACTTATTATTTCATTAAAAGTAAACAATATTAATATAAATATGGAGGTTGATTCTGGTGCCTGTCTTTCAATACTCTCTGAACGCATGTACTTAAAATTGTTTAAAAATTGCAGATTAAAGCCATTTGATAAAACTCTTAATGTCATTACAGGTGAAAATGTTGTTGTTGTTGGAGCTGTTGAGGTTGCTGTAAATGGTTTGTTTGATGATAAAATATACTGCCTGGATTTGGTTGTGGTTAGAACCGAGAAGGAGTTTACTCCTCTTTTGGGAAGAAATTGGCTAAACACCCTTTTTACAGAATGGAGGAATCATTTTAAGGTAAATAGCATTAGTCCATCTCGTGATGAGGTCAAAAACGAAATTTTGAAAGCTTTTCCACAAGTTTTCGATAACAATTATTATGGAATAATTAGGGATCACGTTGCAGAGATTGTGCTTGATGTTGATGCATCACCTATTTTTCATAAACCATATACGGTTCCATATGGATTGCGTGAAAAGGTTGAGAAAGAGCTGGGAAGGCTTGTTGAAGTAGGCATCTTGAAACCAGTTAGGTTCAGCGAGTGGGCCACACCAATTGTGGTTGTGGAAAAAAAAGATGGAACCATACGAATCTGTATGGATTGTAAGTCGACCATAAACAGGTATGTTAGGGCTGATCATTACCCGATTCCGCGAATCGACGACATTTTGTCTAGTTTTGGAGGTTGTTCCTTCTTTTGCATACTTGATTTAGCTGGGGCGTTCCAGCAAGTTGCACTATCAGAGCAGTCGCAAAAGTATGTTACAATCAACACTGATAAGGGTTTGTTTCAATACACTAGGCTTCCATTTGGAATTAAAAGTGCACCCTCCATTTTTCAGTGTGTGATAGATGACATTTTAAAAGGTCTGAAATTTGTGAGAGGGTATATCGATGACATCATCATAGGTGGTAGCACACTAGATGATTGTAAGGCAAATCTGATTGAGGTTTTGCGAAGGTTCAATCAGTTAAACGTTAAAGTGCGTATCGACAAGTGTCAATTTTTTAAATCATCGGTCGAGTATCTGGGCCATGAGATTAATGGCGATGGAATTCATCCAAAGGCTAATATGATGAAGGCAATAGTAAACGCTCCTGCTCCCGTTGATGTTACTTCGTTAAAAGCATACTTGGGTTTGTTAAATTTTTATAATAAATTCATTCCGAATCTTTCTGCTCGATTAGCACCCTTGTATGAACTCTTGAAGAAAGAGAAATCTTTTGATTGGAATCAAGATTGCGAAAAGGTTTTTAACGAGAGTAAATTTTGGTTGTATGATAATAATATGTTAGTACACTACTCGCCAGATAAAGCTCTCGGTATTGTTTGTGACGCCAGCTCATATGGTGTTGGTGGGGTATTATTTCACATAGAGAAAAATGGTGAAGAACGTCCTATAATGTTCGTGTCTAGCACTTTATCAAATGCTGAGAAAAATTATTCTCAAATAGAGCGTGAAGCTCTCGCGGTGATTTTCAGTGTGAAACGTTTTCACAAATATATATACGGGCGTAAAATTAGAATTTATAGTGACCATAAGCCCCTTGAGAACATTTTTGGTGACAAAAAGAATAATGCCATAGCTGCCGCAAGATTGCAACGATGGGCTCTGATACTATCACAGTACGATTATAAGATAGTTTATAGAAAAGGAAGCGCTATGAATAACGCTGATGCTTTATCACGTTTGCCCGTGAGCGAGCCAACTGATGTGTCTAGTTGCATGATAAATTTTTTTAATATAGCGGGTAATTTACCCTTGAATGCAAATGACATTGCAACGGAAACATCGAAAGACGATACTTTGAGCAAAGTTATTTCTTTTATGAGTTCAGAATGGCCAGCTTATTTTGAAAACAAGTTGTTGCAAAAACTAAGTAGTAGAAAATTAGAATTTTCTATTTCGGATGAGGGATGTTTATTGTTAGGTTGTCGAGTAGTTATTCCAAATTCATTGAAAGGAAAAATGCTAGAACTCTTACATGAAGGACACTTGGGTGTTGTCCGCATGAAAGAGCTCTCCCGAGGAACAATGTGGTGGTTAAATTTAGATCGTGACATTGAGCACTATGTCCGAACGTGTCATGCGTGTCAGCAGGAAAGTAAAAGACCTGGATTTGTTCCGTTGTCATCTTGGCCAGTTACTTCATTTCCTTTCGAGAGAATACATATAGATTTTCTATATTTTAAAAACAAAACATTTTTACTAATGGTAGACACTTTTTCGCGATGGATTGATGTCCATATTATGAACAAAACAACAGCAGTTAATGTGATATCAGTGTTTAGAAAAGTTTTTTGTATTTTTGGCTTACCAAAGGAAATCGTATCTGACAATGGTCCACCATTTTCGTCAGTGGAACTGCAAAATTTTTGTAAGGCAAACAACATTATTTTGACTAAGACTCCACCATATAACCCTCAATCAAACGGCAGTGCTGAGAGAGCAGTTCAAACTTTGAAATCAAGTTTAAAAAAATATTTTCATGATCATAAGATCAAACATTTACCTATAGAGAACCATGTTGAAAATTTTTTATTTAAATACCGAAATGTTCCTTCAACTACAACAAATAATACACCAGCTAATTTAATTTTTAGATATAATCCGCGAACTATTTTAGATGCTATCAAACCAATAAGTAGCCAAGTAAGCAAACAACCGTTAATTAAAAATAATAGAACCGAGTCTAACGAAAACCAAAACCAAAAATTAATTAAATATATAAGTAAGAAGCAACAAAAACAACGACAACAGAAACACAAAGTAACTCACATCAAAAATAATGAATTCAGTAAAAATCAAACCGTTTGGTATCGATGTAGTTATAACAACTTTGTGCGATGGACACCAGCAATTATATATGACAAAATTTCAAAAGTTGTATATCTCGTAAGATTAAATGGTACTATTCGGAAAGCTCATGGTCACCAGTTGAGACCAAGAGTTTTAAGAGAGGTAACATTTGATTCTAGTAGAAATCAGAGTTATAATAATTCAGAAACTGATTTCCTAAATCCACAATTAAAAAGGGAGGAAAGCTCGGTATATGAATATAATGCAGAGGATAATAGAAAGGACAGTAATCCGAATACACCTATAGCTTTGAGTAAAAGTGTAAGAACCAGAAAAAAACCCATAAGGTATCCTAACATTTAAGTTTGAATACTGCTGAATATTTGGAAGTTATGAAGTTGATTAAATTATATACAAATTAATAGAATGAGAATAATGTATTTGAAGTAAATTTAAAATTATAGTGGAGATATATTAAAATAAGAAATAATAAAGAAAATAAGAAGTTATTTGAAATAAAATGAAATATTTAAATTATTTTTAAAATAATTATTATTTTAAAAAGAATTTAAAATTATTTATAAAATAATAAAGATCCTTTTAAATATTCTTATCTTATAACAACTGAATTTAAATATTATACAAACATTGTAACTAAGTGAATAAGAAACTTAAGGAGAAAGGAGTGTTATGTCTATATATATTATATTGTGCTATATGCATAACCCCTAGGTCCCAACTATAAGTAGAATCACAAGAATACATGTAATAGGTTAAGTATGTAATAATGTTAAGATTAGTCTTGTAAGTCATCTCATTAAATAAACATCATCTTAGCTCTTAATATAACTTCTTTTATTAAGCAAGTACTGTGAATGTACATGACAAAGGTGATCGAAGGTGTAGCAATGGGAGCCATCATAAGATTCCCAAAGGAAGGACAGGCAAAATTATTGGTCTCAGAGAAATTTTACCTACCGATTAAACAGCCTAGCCACATCTTCCAAGCGGATATACAACCTAAGAATATTAACAGGTATGATAAGCCAGTGCCACATGTAGATTTTGCAATATGCATGAAGAAACATCAGACATCAGAAAGTTGTCCACCCATGCACCAAACGAAAAACCATCTGGAAGTAATTCAGAAAGATCAGTATTCCCACCAACCCATGTTTCAGCTAGTGCCAAAATAGCTTGCCCGTTTTTAACAGAATGGACGTACACATCAAAGACAAATTTACTTGACCCACGATAGCTACTAAGAAAGGAATAGTTTGCATGACTATAAGATTAAGATGTGACATACCCAAATTAATGAAAATTTCTGAGGTCAATAATCGGCGCTTTTGGCGTTGAATTTTTCATATGATTGTTTATAGAAAAATGCAATGTTTACTATACTAAATATAACTTTTCGCCATTTTAAAAATTTTCCAGCCACTTTTGACCTCATATAACCTCATGTGTATATTTTTGTGAATTTCTTCTAAGCTAAATCAATAATTTTCAATACCGAATAAATAGAGGACTAACCAAATTCAAACAAAATAATTTACATACTGAACACTCTAACGATAAAATAATTTAATTATTATTATTATATATGTTTGTATAAGAGAAATTCAGTCAGTTACAGCTTAATTAGTTAACAAACCCATTTTAATTTATTTTTAATTTATTTATTTGTTTATACGGAAGTATTTAAAAATTTTCCTCTCTGCATGTTATTTTTTGGACTATACACAAATTTATGACATTGCTTTTGGTAATTAGCTGATTGTGTAACATTATGGCATCATGAACTCTAAATTCCTCTTGATTGTAAAAAACATTCCGTTGCATACTTTAATTGGACTGTATGTGGATTTAACGAAATTACCTTATGCATATATATGATATAATCATATTTTTATAACCTCAGTATAACTGTGTTTATTTTCAAATAGTTTTTTTTTAATTTGTAATCAAGTTGAAAGCAATTGTACCTCTTTAAATGAGTCCATGTTTACATGTTTATTTTTATCATGTTAATATTTTTTTAATTAAAAATGTATAACAACAAACACTAATGATTTTGTTTGCAAGAAATTGCATGAAAATTTAAATCCAGCAACTCTTTAAAGTATGCAAATATTGTATACATATACTCGTATAAAAGGAAATAGAATAAGTATTTGTAAATAAGTCAGTATACTTAGTAACTAGCATAACTTAAAATGGTTATTTAACCTGATGCCCTGACGACTATGAAAATTAGTATAATTCCTTGCTCTTCAATGAAGTATGCGTCCATGGTTTAATACCATCGAGTGATACTTAGCGCAAATGTGACTAAATAGCACCATCTATCCGTGGAATGATACAAAATAGAAACAGAGTTGAAAAATGCATAGTTGATGTGGATTGAAATGTCAATGAGAGTATGTGTGAGCATGTATTTCCTATATACATTGACATTTCAACTGAAGAACAATAGCCGCGTTTTTTTATCGCCAATGAACCATGTAGATTTAACCCTTGAAAATAAAACGATACGGATTGTGACAGTTGTGTTTTTGTTGATTTTCGAATGTTTCTTGTGTTTTTTCTTTACACTACCTTACCATAAAAGGCTATCTACTCGCCAGATAAAGAACTAATTTTTGGATCTTGGAAATAGATTCAGAAAAAGAATAGGATCCCAAATTGTTCTTGCAATACATGTTAAAAATGAATCCAGATCCGGATCCACATAGACCCATAAGGAATAAAACACACTATAACAACTACATATCCTCAAATTACTTATTCTTTTCATTCATGCTTCTACTACTTGTTATTATTTTAACTTTAACTAATTAAGCCAATATAAAACAGAGTTATTGAGCTATTCACTCACAATCAACAAATGTAAAACTCTTGTAATGTAAAGCTTTACAAAAAGCTCTTTTCATATGTCAAAATAAAAGCTCTTCAAGCGTATAAAAGAACCGCCACTAGCCTATGTAAAATCACAATCTCTTGCGACTTTGAACAGTTCGGATGATTACATCAGCCTCTGTAAATCCAAGAAATATTGTATAGTTTTAAACTCTAAAAATTTAATCTTTTGCAAATAAAACGGCACTTGCCAACAAAATTAAAATTTTAAATCAAGTCGTTTATGTTTTATTGTCCTTCCCTAGCGAATGATATAGATAGCTCTGTGTGTGCTACCTCACTCCCACTCATACTCTCATCGCTCTATATTGGCGCCCATCTTGCGGCCAGAGTCTATCAATCACTCATACAACGGACAACCTTCGAAGAAGTAATCGCATAGCGAGAGCGACAAAAAATCCGGGTGTTGCTTCACACAGTCAACAATTATTTACAAACAACACGCAACAACAACAAATGGCTTTCTCTGAGGAACAGATGCAGCGTATGCTTGCGGCAGTTATGCAGACAACCACTCGTATAGGGAGTTTTAGTAACTGTACGAGTCGGTTTAAAGGAGAACGCGATCCAATTAAGGTTGAGGAATTTATTGCGACGATTTCTTGCTTCAAAGACGTCGAACACATTCCCGAAGCTGACGCGATCAAGGGTTTTCCGTTGCTACTCGAGGATGATGCCAGAAGTTGGTGGCAAGGTATAAAAACTGAAGCGCAAACATGGGTAGACGTTCTCTCGTTATTAAGAAACGCATATGCACCGTCCAAACCTGCATACAGAATCTATCAAGAAGTGTTTGAAAATAAGCAAAAATTAAAGGAAAGCACTGACGAATTCCTCTGCAAAAAGAGAGCGCTCTTCTCACAACTACCCGACCCCAAACCAAACGAAACAATGCTAATAGATTTAGTCTATGGTTTACTCCATATATCTATAAGAGACGCTGTCCCGAGGGAAACCATTGCAACTTTTAAGGAATTGATCAATAAAGCAAGGCTAACCGAGCACAGTATGGCTGAAAAACAGCACCAAAACGAAAGAATCGAACCAAAAAAGCGTTGCACTTATTGCAATTTTGTAGGTCATACTGTTGCTGAATGCCGGAAAAAACAAAAAGCGGAATCAGATGCAGCAAGCCAATTAAGATCACCCTCGAATCAAGGGATTCACTGCTATAAATGCAAAGCTCCAGGGTTTCTAAGATCCAATTGTCCTAGTTGCAAAGACCTACCGAAAGGACCTCAAAAAGTTTCTTTTAATCTTATAAAAAACACCCTCGGTAACGACTTACCAACAATCCCGATAATGTCTCATGGTGAAGGAGGGATAGCTTATATCGATACGGCAGCAAGAACTAGCGTTGCTGGCCGTCATTTGTTCGAACACCTACTACGTAACGGCACAAAATTTAAGCAACTAGATGCTGACATTTGCCTTGCCGACGGTAGCACTCAGCATAGCGATATATTTTTGACACACACCACAATCATGTTTGGAAACCGGCTCAGACCTATTACTTTTATTGCTCTGCCTAAAGCAAAAGATAACAGAACTTTGATAGGCATAGATTTTCTAGAGGAAAACGGTGTCATTTTAAATTTAGGACAAAGAATATGGTATTTCCAGGATAATCCAAAAAAAACCTTCGATTTTTTTGATACGACAAAGACTATTGTCACTCCATCTCAAGTTATGACACGAGAAATCAAAAAATATAACGATTGGTTTACGAAAATACAACCGATTTCTCCCTTACAGAAAACACCCAGACAAAAATCACCCGAAAATATGACTCTTCAAGCAGTTTATAGCCCAATAACCCCTGTTCACATGATTTGTGATGACATCGAAGATGGATATGGACCAGAACCATGGAGAATACCGAGCACAAGTCGTGTCCGAAATAACGACTATTCACCTGGTGCTATTCAGAATATTTTCCGTGATTCTTTGCGAAATGAGACAACTCCAAATAGAAAAGAAAAAACAACTAAAGATGATTTGTTTCCAGAAATGGAGAGGTCTAGTGAACAAATGAACACTGATGATTTTTTCACAGAAATCGTTTTAATGTCAATCGATCTGACCCTTAGAGTAGATGAAGGAGTTGATTTACAAATTTCAGAAAAGAACCAGCTGAATAAATTAATCGAAGATTTTCAAACTGTATTTGAGCCTTTAGCTGAACCAACGCCATATGCAGAACATAGAATCAACACTGGAAATCATATGCCAATCGCTACAACTCCTTACAGACTTTCGATGACAAGGAAAAAGCAACTCAAGGATGCTCTGGACAAAATGATGGAACAAGGAATTGTCGAGGAATGCGAGTCACCATGGGCAGCTCCTGTCGTAATTGTACCAAAAAAGGATGGCGATATCCGCGTTTGCATCGACTATCGAGCCTTAAATAAAATAACCACACCAGACCAACAGCCATTTCCTAGAATCGATGATACCATCCATGCAACGAAAAGTACAATGTTCAAAACAACACTAGATCTCCAATGTGGTTATTATCAAATCAAAGTCGCGGATAATGACATTGAGAAAACAGCCTTCACAACTCCCTTTGGAATCTTTTGTTTCAATCGAATGCCTTTCGGCTTGAGAAATGCCCCAGCCACCTTTATAAGGCTTATGGAAAAATTTAGAGCTGGATTCGCTGACGTAGGTAATTGGTTATTAATATACCTGGATGATATTATCATTTGTTCCAGTAATTTCGAGGAGCACTGTGAACACCTTACTAAAGTTTTTGAACGCCTTATATTATTCAAGCTAAAAGC
Organism: Philhelius festivus; assembly: GCA_963931855.1. Lineage (NCBI taxonomy): Eukaryota > Metazoa > Arthropoda > Insecta > Diptera > Syrphidae > Philhelius > Philhelius festivus. Next base: position 60,094 of record CAWVOZ010000167.1, on the reverse strand, counting down.
CAATAGAAGCAAATCCAAATTTTGTTGCAGCACAGTTAAATACCTAGGCCATTTGATAACTAGTCGTGGTATAGAGGTAGATCCAGAAAAGACAGCGGCTATTTCTGAACGTCCAGAGCCTAGAAATATCAAAGAAGTTCTCTCCTTCCTACAAACATGCTCGTGGTATCGTCGTTTCGTGGAAAACTTTGCAGGAATCTCAAAACCACTTAGCAACCTAACAAAAAAAAATGCTACATGGAAATGGGGCAGTGAGCAGCAACAAGCGTTCAACAAATTAAAACCGGCTTTGATAACAGCACCAGTACTCCAGCAAGTTTGTGAAGAGAAACCCTTCTATATTAAAACAGACGCAAGTAGCTATGCCTTAGGGGCAGTGTTAGTCCAGGGGGAGAAGGAAGATGAACATCCTGTTGAATACGTTTCCAGGTTATTAACGGACGCAGAACGAAACTATTCAACAACCGAACGCGAGGCTTTGGCTATCGTTTATGCAGTCAATAAATTCCGCGGATATATCGAAGGATCCACAGTTACTCTCTTGACTGACCATCAGCCTCTGAAATGGTTGATGACGCTAAAATCTCCGACCGGCAGATTAGCTAGATGGGCATTACAACTGCAGCCCTACAATATAATCATTGAATATACTCCAGGTAACACTAACAAAGTAGCAGATATGTTATCAAGACCACCCTGTCAAAACTTTAAACACAACATCGAAACATGTACAATTTGTAATGTACGTATAGACCTTCCGAAAAAAAAAACAAGATGACATTAGGGCAGCTCAGCTACAAGATACGGAACTAAAAACTATTATTACATCATTCGAGTCAGAAGACGAAAACGTACCTCGCTGGACAACTAGAGGATACATCATGAACGATGGTGTGTTATATAGATATTCTCCGGAATCTGATGCTGAAGATGCGCAGCTCGTGGTGCCAACTCATCAACGTCAGGACATCCTCCATAACTATCATAATGTTGCAACTGCTGGTCATTACGGAGTAGAACGCACAATCGCACGAATTATGGCTAGATATTACTGGCCCCGAATGAGAAATGATATAACACAGTATATTGGTAGCTGTCCCGAATGCCAGAGATATAAACCAAGCAATAAAAAACCAGTGGGTTTGCTGCAGACAGTATCAAGTAACCAAAGATTCGAAGTATTAGCTGTTGACTTATTTGGACCATTGCCAAAAACAAAAGAAGGATTTCAGTGGATCTTCATCATAGAGGACATTGCAAGCAGATGGACAGAGATCTTTCCATTAAAAGAAGCAACTGCAGAAAATTGTGTTCATATCCTTCTTAACGAAGTTTTCTTGAGATATGGTACACCCAGGCGTCTTATATCAGATAATGGTGTTCAATTTATATCCGCCCTTATGCAACAGTTAGTCTTCTGTCTAGGTATACAGCATACTCTCACTCCATTATATCACCCAGAATCAAATCCAGTAGAGAGAAGAAATCGGGACATGAAAACACAGCTGGCGATCCTCGTCGGCAACGAACATTCAACATGGGAAGAAAACCTACCCGCCATCAGATTCGCCATGAACACCTCTAAATGCCAGAGCACTGGATTTACACCTGCGTACTTGACGTTCGGTCGAGAATGTAGAACGATCGACGATGTAAATCACGACCTAAAAGCAATTACGGAGTCCGAAAATTTTATCCCACAAATAACACCAAAACTGATGAAACTATCTCAGACACTACAAATCGCTAGAGAAACCACAGAAAAGACTCAAGACCACAATAAGTCCTACGTTGACAAAAAAAGATCTCCGCATGCCAATATAAAAGTAGGAGATGAGGTGCTAGTGACAACGCACATTTTAAGTCAAGCATCAAAGAACACAACATCAAAATTCGTTCCCCGAAGGGACGGCCCATATGTAGTCATTGGAAAAATTGGGTCCTCGTCCTACCAAATCGCACACAAAGATGATCTTACCATCCCGATGGGAACCTATCACGCTTCAGCCATCACCAAATGTTCTTCAATAAGAAATAACACGACACCAATCAGAAAACTAAGAAGAAGGGGGCGGCCAAAGAAGTAATTACATAACTAAAAATCAAAAGAAAAAACTGTCACTCCATCGAGACGATTGCAGTTCCAGAGGGGGAGACTATAACAACTACATATCCTCAAATTACTTATTCTTTTCATTCATGCTTCTACTACTTGTTATTATTTTAACTTTAACTAATTAAGCCAATATAAAACAGAGTTATTGAGCTATTCACTCACAATCAACAAATGTAAAGCTTTACAAAAAGCTCTTTTCATATGTCAAAATAAAAGCTCTTCAAGCGTATAAAAGAACCGCCACTAGCCTATGTAAAATCACAATCTCTTGCGACTTTGAACAGTTCGGATGATTACATCAGCCTCTGTAAATCCAAGAAATATTGTATAGTTTTAAACTCTAAAAATTTAATCTTTTGCAAATAAAACGGCACTTGCCAACAAAATTAAAATTTTAAATCAAGTCGTTTATGTTTTATTGTCCTTCCCTAGCGAATGATATAGATAGCTCTGTGTGTGCTACCTCACTCCCACTCATACTCTCATCGCTCTATAACACCAATAATATAATTTAAATGGCAGGAGGAAGGAGAATAGTGCGTCTGGAAGAAATATGCAAAAATTGGGATGATTTGGATATGGATACTGTAGTGTCAAATAGTCATATGACAATATTTTTTAAACACCTGACAATAATGTTAAATACATTTTCAGAGAAAAAAATTTAAACTCGACGCTCTCAACTTTATTTCTAAAATTCACCTCCAATTTCTACTAATTTTCTTTCTTGACAGTTCTATCAGACCAAAAACATAAATGTTAAGAAAAGAGCCAAGTTCTTCTATACAAAACCCTTTGTGTAACAAGTCAGCCGTGAAAGGTAGTGAGATCTAAAAGTGCGCCAAGCTCTTACTTCATGAAGGCTTAATACCGAATATTTAAAGTAGAATAATATTGAAACAGCTACAATGTAATAGATAAATTTTATTATTTAATGATTACTGACTAAAAATTGATGGGTTCACTTGTCAAGTTTTTAAAACCTTTCGAATTGGGCATGAACAAAAATATACTAAGTAAGCCCATCATATTTTAGTCAGTAATCATTAAATAATAAAATAGTTCACATCACAGTTAGGAGTTTTTTTATGTAAACTCATAATTTTTACAGGTATGCAAATGTTTTCTTTTTTCATTCATGTAAAAATAAACGTAACATAGAGTACCAAATCGAGCACTCTAGTTCTAAGAAAAGTCATGAAGACACTTCGAATAAAAAATCTTAGATTTTCTATTTTTCGCTTTGAATGTACATTAAGCTATACCGCTTCACCAAATTTCATCATTCTACGGCAATCGGAAGTGATCCATATAAATTAAACTTGTCTCAGAAAGTGGGCGGATACCACGCCCTGTATGGAAAACCTCAAATTTTATATTTTTTTCTTTGTATGCAATTTATGCCCTGCCTTTTTACCAAATTTCATCGTTTTACAGCAGTCGGAAGTGCTTCATTCAACCAACACCAATTCAGAGAAAGTCTGCGGATACAACGCCCCCTGAATGAAAAACCTCAAGTTTTATTTTTGGTCCTTTATACGCAATTTGAGTACTATTCTATCAAATTTCATTGTTCTACTGCAATCGGAAGTGTGCATTTATAATTTACATCAGTTCTGAGGAAGTGGGCGGATACCACACCCTGTATGGAAAACCTCAAATTTTATATCTTTTTCTTTGTATGCAATTTATGCCCTGCCACTTTACCAAATTTCATCGTTTTACAGCAGTCGGAACTGCTCCATTCAACCAACAACAATTCAGAGAAAGTGGGTGGATACCACGCCCCCTGAATGGAAAACTTCAAATTTTAGATTTTTTCCTCTGCTTGCATGACAAGACCTACCGTTGTGCAAAATTTCAAGATTCTACGATGTCTGGAAGTTCTCCATAATTTTGATGATCTGTCAGTCAGTCAGTTAGTCAGTGAGTCAGTCAGTTACGGTTTTTGTGATTTGTGAGGCCTTATATCTCAGGAACCGCTTTTGCTAGAAAATCAAAATTTGGTGAGGCGCCTGTGTCTGACCAGCTTAGCAAATATTCGGAATGAATTTAAAGTTTCTGACTTCATTGGTACTGAAGATAGGGAGGGGTCAAAAATCGCCTGAGTTTGTTCCTGTAAAAAGGGTGCAGTGGCTGGGCACTACCGTGCCCTTTGATCATGAACCCATTCTAAAGCCTATTTGATGTCGCATTATTGGATGCATCCCAGAGAGTGCGTTCAGTTAGCAGTACTAAGAAAATATTTTTTGATATTTTATGAGCTAACAAAAACGTAAAAAACGTAAAAGACGTAAGGTTTTTAAATGCAATAATAAATATAACGAAGTCAATTAAAAAGATATATTGGAAGAATTCATAAATAAGGCAATTTTTTCAATAAATGTTCCAATCCTATTTGTGTTGTGTTATTTTTTTTTCCAAAAGGCTGAAAGTGAGGTTAGTATTCGTAGAGGATAAACACAAGTTTTAATTTGCATTCTAGGGAATCATGTTAAAATGCTATGTGTCCTATTTAAATGATTGATAAATCCGTTAAGTCTCTTGATGTGTACACCTGGACGAACAAACGTAAGAAAACAACACTTTCCATCTTCATATTGTTAATCTCTTAAAGATATTGTTGAATTTAACATTTATATACAATTATCAGAATAAGATTTTAATTCGTAATTTTACTCGTCACCTTTTCGTTGATAGCCGTTACTTTATTTCCTGAATGGCATAATAAAACCTGTCTAATAAAAGATTATATATACCGTTCATTCGTTATTAACAAAACAATTTCCATCTAAAGAAGATTTTCATAATAAGTAATGGGTAATTTTCAATTAAGCACTTGCGAGTCGCATCTTTTCCTTCAAACTCGATTTAACGTAAATACCTCCCTTCAACGTATAACGCTTACATTATATCCTTATTTTCTATTCTCTGGGAGTCGATTCATTCTTATTTCCCAAAGCCCAAACGAACCTCCATTACACCTCGTGGTGTTGGCTAACCTATTCCCTTAAGTTTTTTTCAACGAATAAGGAAAGTAATAAGCCGTCTTATGAGACATCATCTTACCACCTCTATAGAGAATGGAGATACACCTCCATCAGGTGCTTCTTATTCACAATTTATTGCGGAATGCTCCTTCATGGCCTTCTCTACTGTGTTAATATAAATGTTGATGAATTTCACCAAAATTGTAATTTCTAAATACATACATCCAAAAAGTTGCACTATGTACTTGTACAGTTTGATTTAGCTTATTTGCTGGTAATGGAACTAATACGGTTAATTGAGAAGTTACAATAAAAATGAAAAAATCCAATAAAATATGTATTCAAATGTTGAAAAAAAAATATCAAATAAATACAAAAGCCAAAAAGGTCTGACCACGTGTTCTGAGCCGGAGTTGGAGTGGCTCAGAATACGTGGTCAGACCTTTTTGGCTTTTGTATTTATTTTATATTTTTTTTTCAACATTTGAATACATATTTTATTGGATTTTTTCATTTTTATTGTAACTTCTCAATTAACCGTATTAGTTCCATAACTAGCAAATAAGCTAAATCAAACTAAAAACAATGGCGCAAAATTTTAAACTTCTTAGTATTATAGTATTAAGGTATTAGTATGATACTACTTAACAATTTGCTAACTATATGTATAACTTCTAAGGTTTTCGCGGTTGTTGGACATAATAAATAAGTATTTTTCGGATTATCCGCTTTATTAAATAACGCGGATAATCCGAAAAATACTTATTTATTATAATTTGCTAACTTTTTAGTAGATTACTAATTCTTTCTTAATTTTAAACATTTTCTAACTAGTATCGTGGTAAGGCTAATTTTTTAATAAATAGCTTCTGAACACAACTAATGTATTGGCAGTTCATGCAAGAAAGTAAAGTAAATTAAGTAAACAGACCTGTTTTGACGTTTCTAAATGTCAAAGAGTCATAATGAAGTTAGTATGATGCTAAGCTCAATTAAGATTTGCAATATTGCCGTTTTAACCAAGTATATAATACTTAAACAGCTTTAGCATCGTACTAATTCGACTAAAATTTTGCGCCAAATGTTTTGGTTTTCAGAAGAACGGCCTATACGAAGAACTGATAAAATGACTAATTCTCCTAGAGCATCTCTTATCAAATACTGTTATTCTCATCAAAGCCATTCGGATTCGGCAGAAAACTTCTCCATTTCTGCCAACAACACTCGGGTAGGAATTGTTGCGAGATGTTGTAAGTCACTGGACTTAGGTAGACTACGAGCTATTGCACATTGATTTTTTTATAAATACATATATATAAGCTAAATACTAGTTAATAAGATACTATGTCTTAATGTGTAAGCATTCATCAATAAAGAAAATACTAAAAATAGTAAAATACAAATTTATATTTAATTCTTGAACGAACGTTCAGTACTAGAACCTATCGTGTTATTTATATTTCTGTCAATACCAAATATCATAAGTAACATTCCGAATTTATGTTTAAACCCTGATACATACGTACATCGGACACTAATTACAAACAGTTTTCTAAGGATTGTCACGAAATGGATGTATAAAAATAAAACAAAATTTTAGAAAATTTCGTAAAATTTGAGATTTTATTAAATGCTAAGTCTAATTTTAAGGCTTTAGAACGAAATAATCAAAATCCAATTTGTCTTCTATTTTTCAAGCCATAAGCTTTCAAATTCTATCAAAGGATGGTTACGATGTAGATGAATTATTAAGATAGCTACACAAATTTCGGAAAAAGTAGACTTTATTAATTTCTTTTGCAATTTTTTTAGCAATTTTAAAGTTTTTTATATAAAATTTCGAACGAAGTACTCTATGCACTTCAAAAAAGAATTAGTCCTCTATTTCCAAAGATGGCTACCACATCGATTGATTAAATATTGATATCTAAGAAAATCCGAGTCATTCTTATAAAAAAAAAAAAATCTTTAATATTAATTTACAAAGTTAACCGAATCTGAGTGATACAAAACTATAACAATTTTATCCAAAATTGGAAAGCGAACATAGATAGAAAAAGGAGACAAGGTATATACGTAGTGACATATAGCTAGATACAAGTTTGTTTTTAAAAATGCAATAAAATGAACAAAATTTTGTTCATGCATTATGGCTTTATAATTAAGACATTTCTATTAATTATGGAACACAACGTCTTTCAAGCACTGATCTCTATAATATACTGGATAGTTACACTTCTACTACTACATTGTATAACAGATTTTTTCACCTTCTAAAATATTTTGACATGACAAAGAGGAAAACAAATGTGATTGCACTTGTTTATGCGAGAAACAAATTGACACAGCAACTTCAACAGCAACTTTAAGGCTAGGCGAACACATTCAATTTTTAGTTTCGCAACTGCTTGGTTCGAGCAACTAAAAAGTTTGTGTTTTTTTTTTTTTTTTTTTTATAATCTACACGCGCTCAAGGGATTATGATTACCCTTTAAATGTTTGAACACAGCGCGGGCGTGAATTTAAGGAAGAGAAAGAAGGATAGGAAAGATGTGTGGCACGATGTTCTGAGACTGAAGGTTGTTGTCTCAGATATTTTATCTCCAGGGATGGCGGCCGAACTAAAGCGGAGAATGCCGTGTCTTATTTCTATGTCGCTTATAATTCACATTATTTTATTCGTGTTCATCCTTGTTGGGCATACTAGTTTAACTAAATTACATGTTGTTAGTGTTATGTCTGAACAACATGTTCAATGAGTAAACCAGCAACCCATTGATGACAATTTTAGAAGGTTTTTAATGGAATTAAAACGACATAGACGACGGCAGGGATCGAACCTGTGATCATGAGGTTCACAGGCGAGCACACATCCATCGCGCCACGGCCACCCCAAACTAAACGATTGCTTAAAATGAGTTCGCTATTTTGTTAATTATATGCACCTGCGCGGACATTCAACCAAATAGTTCATCTGTTTTCTATAAGCAACCTAACAGTTGTGCAACTAAAAATTGAATGTGCGCGCCTAGTCTAACAGCAACGAAAACTTCAAGCCTAGTACGCAGATCGAGACAAGACAAATTTTATCTCTACAATTTTAATCTCTACAAAACTTTTCCAAATCTCGCGCAAAAGTTTGAAGTTGGAGAATTAAAAAAACAATTTAATGTGTTTTGTAGTGTATCTCTGGAACAGTTTGTCTTACAAAAGTCGTTCATAGCTTTTTGGAATCTCCTTTCGATGCTTTCATAAAGTGCATCAGCACCTTTTACATAAAACCAGTTTTGACAAAAATCACTTTCGGTTGTCGAAATTTGTCCCGCATAATAATGCTTGTATCATTCTGTTTTCTGGCAAAATTTAGTGGAGTAATTTTGTACAGCAATGCACAAAAGTATGAATTTTGCGCGCGAACTGCGTACTGCTCGGAAAAATATCCAAGACAAAATTTGTCCCAGGACCAAAAATGTATGGGAGACAAAATTTCAACTTCAAAAGTCTTGTGAAATAGATTACAACATGAACAGAGTTTTTGGCAGCATATAATCAAAGTAAATTCAAACGCGAAATGATTTTGCCGTACATTAAACCAAAAAAATTAACGTAAATTGTGTCCAGGTATACGACTTGCGCAATTTGTCGTACTAAAATTAATTTGGTTTTAGTAATTCTTCCATTGTCAAAACCAAAATAAATAGACGAATCAAAAAGATGGTCGTCACATTTTCATTTAAGTGTTGATAATACTGACAAATTTTGCCTCAAAAGTTGGTAGCATTTGCACAGCGACATCGAATTTAGTTTTTAGGTCTAACATTAATGTCGAAGTTGGTGTGTTAATGTAATCAAAGCCATTTAAAACGAGTGGCCCTAAAAAGAGTGACGTGGTTGTTAAAGTTGCTGTGCTAATCTGTTTCTCGCATTATTTGTAAATTTTAAATATTTATTATTAAAATTAAAATAATAAATTGAAAATTGGACGAAAATCATTTGTTTTGATTGACAAATTGACAATTTAATAAAATTGAAGTAATTTTTTCATTTATTCAGCGACTTTTGAACACTCACGATAGTTTTTTATTCTTTATTACTTTTTTGACACTTAATTTTGCAATTTTAGTTTATCAAAAATTATTTATTGTTTTTTATTCACATGATAATTGCAACCAAAATAAAAAAGTAGCAAAATGAAAAAAATACTTTACGTTCTATTTTGTTGTTTGTTTTGCATTGTGGTGCCACTGAATATGAGAAGGTTGACAACACTGCAACAGCAAATTTAGGACTTTGGCCTAACGACGCTGTTGGCCTTGCTGTTCTTATGTGTGTTGGTTGAACAATTGAAATGCATTGGTTCTAAATTAATGGCGGCCGCTGTTGCTGGTTCAATCTGTTCCGTGCTTTATGCTGTTTTAGATGTTATATTGTTATACGGCACCGTGGTCGCCTTCATAATATAACAATGTTCAATTGGAGTCAACTTTTTTTTGATGAATGCGCTATCCAGTGTATTATAGAGATCAGTGCTTTCAAGTGGCTGCCTCAGCTGTCTTCGCAGCAGAGCATTCTGTCACTGCAAGCGAATAATCCGAGTTATTTTTGCAGAATTCTCCTCAGGTTAGTGCTCGAAATGTTGAGCTGTTGAGATTGATGTCGAGTTGATGTTCCTGAATTGAGTCTCACACTCTCGGCTACAGCAGCCACATTCTCGTCTGTGCGCACCGTGCAAGGACGGGGACTATTAGTGTTGTACACTCGCATACCAGTTTCACGAATTTTTTGCACAAGCTTGCGTAAAGCAGGTGCGGTGGTTGTTTCATTTCGGCCAAAAATTTCTTTCCAAATAACGCACTGTTTGGGCTAAACAGTACTCACTTTAAAAATAAGTTTTCAATATTTCCCAAAGTCAACATTTCGAGCCGAAAACAGTTGTCAATGCCAAAATAACCTATGATTTAAAAAAGAAACCTCTAGATGGCCCACTCTGTAGTTGCAAAAGTGTAGTGATTAAATGATCACATTTGTACAATTGTGGGTCCAAAATATAAATTTAAGTATATTCATTAAGATTATGGGAACTACCACCTGATTTGCAATTTGTATCTAGAACATAAATTATTTGAAAAGAGTGTATACGTAAAAAACTTTCCTTTCTTCTTAACGAAGTCATTTCACCTACTACAAAAATATCAAGGAAATCTACTTCGATGATTCTTATGATTTTCTGCAATCATGTAATAAGATGTTTCGAAGATGGTTATCATGGTTATATGTCATCTACACAAACTTAAAAAGCCTTCGGGAGAGTATCCACTCAAATCTCAAATCCACTCAAATCTCTTAAAATGCTTTCCAGCATATCTATATGATCGTGTCCAATTTCTTAAATATTTATGATATTAAATCTCATCAAATTCGAGTTCTTCAAGGAGTTCCTCAAGGAAGCCATCTGGGCCCACTTTTATTTCTTTTTCTAATATTAATTTATCATATAGCTACATTCTTATTCGTATTATCTTATTAAAGACTTACATATTAAGTAATCACATTCACTCCCCTTTCTTTTAGCTTTATTTGAGTTCTATGCTCCTTCAAGAAACTTGAAAATAAGAAATATGTTCCCTGAACTAGTGTTACCAATTCCGGAAAAAATTCGAAGTACATTACAAAAAAAAAGTGAAGTAGATTTAAGTTACTTCTATTTAAATCTATATTTAATTTTTCTATAGAATGAGTTAGTAAAAATTCTTACTATTTTAGTCAACGAAAAAACAAGGAACAAAATAAAATCATGTTAAGCTACTAGTTGTTCTTAAAAAAAAAAAACAAAAACAAACAAATATGAATTATAATTTAACTTAAAAAAAAAAAAAACAAATTACAAAAAAAATTATAATTTATATATTAACATATTTTTTTTATTGGATATTGCTTTGTAATATTTTTATAAAATTTATTTAACCACAAACCCAAAACAAAAAATTTTATTCTTTTTCACGTCTATTTTTTTTATAATAAATAATTATTTGTTGTTATAAGAAAAAATATTCAACTATTAGTAGTTTGTTACTTATTTGTGTATTTGTATTGTGTTGAACGTTCATTTCTTTTGTTGTTTTTCACGGAAATTCTAGAAAGTATATTTGGCCTTTTTGTAAAATTGAACTTGGTTGAAACAGCGATTTTTAAAATGAAGTAGATTTTAATATTTTGTGGATGGTGTGGGGTAGGAAGAAGATTTAAAAAACATAAAATGCCGGACTGGCTCAAACGAACTTATATAAGAGACCAAGAATTTAAAAAAATTAATGTTATTAGTTAAAAATATTTATATTTTTAAACTCTTTAAGTAACAAGAGATAAAAACTGAATGCCATGAGATTTCTTAAATAAATATGAATTCATACAAAAACAAAAATTATAAGCCATTGTAGCGGTTTCTTAAAAAATAAGCTTTTTTATGCAAAGTATTCAAAACATATTTAAAAAAAATATTTGGGTACGCCAACTTTAAGTCTTCATTATTGCACGAAAAAAAATTAAATTTCCAAAAAAATATTGACTTGTTTTAGGATGTCGAATTTTCAAAAAAAAAATTGTTTTTTTTGAATTAAAAATTTTTTTTTTATTTTTTGAAATGCAATATTTTTCAAAAAAAAACTTGTGTGTGGGATTTTAAAAATGGTGCGTGACACGCTTTTATCGTGTTCTCTATCATCGTGATATCAA
>CAWVOZ010000167.1:0-48056 GCA_963931855.1 Philhelius festivus | reverse complement strand
CTTTGATTACATTTACACACCAACTTCGACATTAACGTTAGACCTAAAAACTAAATTCGATGTCGCTGTGCAAATGCTACCAACTTTTGAGGCGAAATCTGTCAGTATTATCAACACTTAAATGAAAATGTTACAACCATATTTTTTGTTTGTCTATTTATTTTGGTTTTGACAATGGAATGATTACTAAAAACAAATTAATTTTAGTACGACAAATTGCGCAAGTCCTATATGCATTGGCGCAATTTACGTTAATTTTTATCGTTAAATGTACGGCAAAATCATTTCGCATTTGAATTTACTTTGATTACCTATATGCTGTCAAAAACCCTGTTCACGTTGTAATCTATTTCACAAGACTTTTGATGTTGAAGTTTTCGTTGCTGTTAGACTAGGCGCGCACATTCAATTTTTAGTTGCACAACTGTTAGGTGGCTCATAGAAAACAACTATTTGGTTGAATGTCCGCGCAGGTGCATACAATTATATGTTAAACGAAATAGCGAATTCATTTTAGGCAATCGTTTAGTTTGTGTAAAAACACAAACTTTTTAGTTGCGCGAACCAAGCAGTTGCGAAACTAAAATTGAATGTGTGCGCCTAGCCATAAAGTTGCTGTTGAAGTTGCTGTGTAAATCTGTTTCTCGCATAAACAAGTGCAGTCACATTTGTTTTCCTCTTTGTCATGTCAAAATATTTTTTTTGTGAAAATAAGACGTCAAAATATGAAGCTGCCCACCATCTGTCATCTTCAATTGGAGTCAAAAAATCTGTTATACAATGTAGGGTAGGGAATGCGCTAGGGGTGTCCACTTAAGAAAAATATCGATGCTTTTATTCGATGTTAGACATCGGAAACCAGCATCGATGTTTTTCGATACATCGCTTAAAAACATCGATGTTTTTTCAACATCGAATACTTTATTTAATGATTTTTTACTTCAACAAATAGAAACTAACAATATGCGCTGGAAAAAGTATTATCTGTTATTTAAAATCCCAAAAAAAAAATTGATCAGTTTAATTGTTTAATTGTTTTACATTAGCGTAAAAAGGCAAATTTCGATTTACAAATCACACTGTAGATGAGTGAGAGCAAGAGCAAGTTTATGAAGCAGTACATATACCACGTTTATATGGAGAATTGAATAGGAATTGAATCAGGATTAAGCTCCGTGTATACCTGGAGATTGAAATAGGATTTCTCGATCCGATCCCACTAATACCCCGGTTACAAGAGAAGATTGAGGAATCGAATCGAATCCGAATTGAGATTTCGATCCAGGTATATGGTGGCACTGGATCGAGAGATCGAATTGAAATGGGATCGAAATGACAATATGGTTTTGTACATACACCTTTGAGTATATATAATATGGAGGGCTCGTTCCTATCCCTAATGCATTGTAGTACTTGCAGTTATGATAGGGATCGCTGTCTCACTTTCTGTAAGTTAAGGATACAGCTGTATGCTGTCAATTTGTGTTTACCTTCTCCTCGCACATCGTTCTCCGTCGCATGTGATATGAAGCACTCGGTAAATTTTCAGTCTTGTTTGCAAAAAACCGAAAAAAAACGCATATCAATAAGCTTTGTGACTGTTTTAATTCATTACAAATTATACGTAAAAATAAGATCAAACTTTAAAGTGACTGTTAATTGCTAGTTTTGTAATCAAAATATTAAAGTTCCCTACTTGGAGGCGAATAGCTTCCCCACAATGTGACCAATACAATGGATTTACCAAGGATGGCGACTATAATTGGGAGATCTTTCAACAGCTGGACTGCAGTAATTTACCCTTGACTAAGAGAGTGAACAGCAGAATGAGTTTTCCGACATCAGCGATCCATTCCCTGCAAGTGGTTTGTGTCACCTTTGTAATGAGGTAAAGATTGAGAAACTGGCACAATTCCAACCGAAAAACGAGTCCAAATTCGAAGACGAACTCAAGGTGTAATGAGTTTTAGTTACATTTGAAAAAATAAATTTGTAGAAATATTTAGCTTGAAAAAGTTTTAGTGTTTATGTGGTTGTTCAAAAATGTTTTTTTGTTTGTTAATTTGTATGCTATTCTTTTGTTTTACTTAGTATCTTCCCGGAAGGCAATCAATCCTGCCAAAAACTTTTTTTGGTTGCCGCTGTCAAATAACTTTGTCTTACACAAATTTGAGTAGCGCCCCCTATGATAGTCACGCATTTGAAATAGAAACGAGCCCTCCATATTATATATACTCAAAGACATACACTCGATTTTTCGATTCCTCGATTCTGGTATACAAACATATTTTCGATTCGATTCAGCTCGTTTAGTGGGATCGGATCGAGAAATCCTATTTCAATCCGATCCAGGTATACATGGAGCTAAATCCTGATTCAATTCCGATTCAATTCTCCATATAAACGTAGTATAAACGAGATGAATCGAATCGAAAATATGCTTGTATACCTGAATCGAGGGATCGATGAATGGAGTGTGTGTACAACAACAGTTTAAAAGAGTGTCATTTCGATTCCATTTCAATTCGATCTCTCGATCCAGTGCCGCCATATACCTGGATCGAAATCTCAATTCGAATTCGATTCGATTCCTCAATCTACTCTTGTAACCGGGGTAACAGTTCAAGCAGGACAGTGAAATGAAAGAGTAAACCGAAGAAACTACTCAAAGACAAAAAAGAGCTGATGCACACATTTTTGCAAAAGTATGCGTAACCCCAGTTGCTCGGCTGTCATTTCCATTTACATAATATCCAAAGACAAACTCGTAAAAGACCCGATTCTCATATTCACCGACCTGAATGAAATTAATAAAAATAAGTCTATATGTTCTTTGTCATAGTTTTTCGATTTAAAAAAAAAAAAACATCGATACATCGAATAGAAAATTTACTAGGCAAAACATCGGATCAATCCGATGTCTCCGTATGGTGAACATCGAATGGATTCGATACATCGATGTTTAGTGAATATCCCTAGAATGCGCTATCCAGTGTTTTATAGAGATCAGTGCTTGAAAGACGTTGTGTTCCATAATTAATGGAAATGTTTACTCTTAATAATAAAGCAATAATACATGGAGTAGAGGACGAATTCTTTTTTGAAGTGCATAGAGTATTTCGTTCGAAATTTTATCTAAAAAACTTTAAAATTGCTAAAAAAAATTGCAAAACAAATTAATAAAGTCTACTTTTTCCGAAATTTTTGTAGCTTTCTTAATAATTTATCTACATCGTAACCATCCTTTGATGGAATTTGAAAGCTTATGGCTTGAAAAATAGAAGACAAATTGGATTTTGACCTACATAGATTATTTCGTTCTAAAGCCCTAAAATTAGACTTTCCATTAAATAAAGTCTCAAATTTTTCGCAATTTTCTAAAATTTTGTTTTATTTTTTATCCATCCATTTCGTGACAATCCTTTGATGGAATTTGCATTTTAAATGTCAACCCTAAACACTAAAATTGCTTTTTTCATGAGCACAATCAAAATCTTAATTTTTTGGCAATTTTTTGATATTTTTTTTTAATCCATCAAAAATTGCCTGTCTTATTCTTTACCAGATTCATTTTATTCAAAAAATAAGCTTTTAAATCCAAATTCTTCTTTTACCTGAAGTTCGTTAGAGATAGTTCAAATAAGTTACTAACTATCGATAGGTTATTTTGTTTGAAAGTGCCCATCACTACTACGTGTTAATGCACAAAGCTTTTTTCTGTATTATACACAAATTTAGAAAACTGTTTGTAATTGGTGTCCGATGTACGTATGTATCAGGGTTTAAACATAATATTCGGAATGTTACTTATGATATTTGGTATTGACAGAAATATAAATAACACGATAGGTTCTAGTACTGAACGTTCGTTCAAGAATTAAATATAAATTTGTATTTTAGTATTTTTAGTATTTTCTTTATTGATGAAGCTTACACATTAAGACATAGTATCTTATTAACTAGTATTTAGCTTATATATATTTATAAAAAAATCAATGTGCAATAGCTCGAAGTCTACCTAAGTCCAGTGACTTACAACATCTCGCAACAATTCCTACGCGAGTGTTGTTGGCAGAAATGGAGAAGTTTTCTGCCGAATCCGAATGGATTTGATGAGAATAACAGTATTTGATAAGAGATGTTCTAGGAGAATTAGTTATTTTCTCAGTTCTTCGTATAGGCCGTTCTTCTGAAAACCAAAACATTTGGCGTAAAATTTTAGTCGAATTAGTACGATGCTAAAGCTGTTTAAGTATTATATACTTGGTTAAAACTGCAATATTGCAAATCTTAATTGAGCTTAGCATCATACTAACTCCATATGACTCTTTGACATTTAGAAACGTCAAAACAGGTCTGTTTACTTAATTTACTTTACTTTCTTGCATGAACTGCCAATAAATTAGTTGTGTTCAGAAGCTATTTATTAAAAAATTAGCCTTACCACGATACTAGTTAGAAAATGTTTAAAATTAAGAAAGAATTAGTAATCTACTAAAAAGTTAGCAAATTATAATAAATAAGTATTTTTCGGATTATCCGCGTTATTTAATAAAGCGGATAATCCGAAAAATACTTATTTATTATGTCCAACAACCGCAAAAACCTTAGAAGTTATACATATAGTTAGCAAATTGTTAAGTAGTATCATACTAATACCTTAATACTATAATACTAAGGAGTTTAAAATTTTGCGCCATTGTTTTTAGTTTGATTTAGCTTATTTGCTAGTTATGGAACTAATACGGTTAATTGAGAAGTTACAATAAAAATGAAAAAATCCAATAAAATATGTATTCAAATGTTGAAAAAAAAATATAAAATAAATACAAAAGCCAAAAAGGTCTGACCACGTGTTCTGAGCCACTCCAACTCCGGCTCAGAACACGTGGTCAGACCTTTTTGGCTTTTGTATTTATTTTATATTTTTTTTTCAACATTTGAATACATATTTTATTGGATTTTTTCATTTTTATTGTAACTTCTCAATTAACCGTATTAGTTCCATAACTAGCAAATAAGCTAAATCAAACTGTACAAGTACATAGTGCAATTTTTTGGATGTATGTATTAAAAAATTACAATTTTGGTGAAATTCATCAACATTTATATTAACACAGTTGAGAAAGCCATGAAGGAGCATTCCGCAATAAATTGTGAATAAGAAGCACCTGATGGAGGTGTATCTCCATTCTCTATAGAGGTGGTAAGATGATGTCTCATAAGACGGCTTATTACTTTCCTTATTCGTTGAAAAAAACTTAAGGGAATAGGTTAGCCAACACCACGAGGTGTAATGGAGGTTCGTTTGGGCTTTGGGAAATAAGAATGAATCGACTCCCAGAGAATAGAAAATAAGGATATAATATAAGCGTTATACGTTGAAGGGAGGTATTTACGTTAAATCGAGTTTGAAGGAAAAGATGCGACTCGCAAGTGCTTAATTGAAAATTACCCATTACTTATTATGAAAATCTTCTTTAGATGGAAATTGTTTTGTTAATAACGAATGAACGGTATATATAATCTTTTATTAGACAGGTTTTATTAAGCCATTCAGGAAATAAAGTAACGGCTTTCAACGAAAAGGTGACGAGTAAAATTACGAATTAAAATCTTATTCTAATAAATTGTAGATAAATGTTAAATTCAACAATATCTTTAAGAGATAAACAATATCAAAATGGAAAGAGTTCTTTTCTTATGTTTGTTCGTCCAGGTGTACACATCAAGAGACATAACGGATTTGTCAAACATTTAAATAGGACACATAGGATTTTAACATGAACACAAATTAAAACTTTTGTGTATCCTCTACGAATTCTAACCTCACTTTCAGCTTTTTGGAAAAAAAAATAACACAACAAAAATAGGATTGGAACATTTATTGACAAAATTGCCTTATTTATGAATTTTTCCAATTCATCTTTTTAATTGACTTCGTTATATTATTGAATTTAAAAACCTTACAAACGTTTTTGTATGTTCATAAAATGTTTTTCTTAGTACTGCTAACTGAACGCACTGTCTGGGATGCACGCAATAAGGCTTTAGAATGGTTTCATGATAGAACTGTCAAGGAAGAAAATTATTAGAAATTCGAGGTGAATTTTAGAAATAAACTTGAGAGCATCGAGTTTTATTTTTTTTTCTCTGGAAATGTATTTAACATTTGTGTCAGGTGTGGAAAAAATATTTGATAAAATCAAAACCAATTGTAATGAGACTGAGTGCTCAACCGAAGTTCCATGATGTATAGCAATCCCGAAAAAGCGCACTTCCGGGAAATAAGCTGGGCTACAGACATTAATTGTGGGTGCTCCTTGTCATCGAGTTGCTGTTGACATCCTTGGATCACTTTCACCTACAACAAGAGGCTATAAATGAAAGGTAATATACGACTTTTTCACAATTGGACATGAAGATCCTTCTGTCGAGAGAAGTCGTCGCTGAAGATCTTGTTGGATAGATCCTTTTCGAGATTAAAAGCTCCACAATTACTGCATTCTGAGCAATGCCCAAATGTCTATTCGGAGTATTTGCAAAAAGTCCGATTAAGAGCTCTGAGCAATTACTTAAGGGCTGTTGCGCATTGATCCTTAATGGTGCCACTGCAATTGCAATCCAATTCTTCCATTCCTCATAATGTATCGTTCGTTTGCTAAGTCATGCATAACTTTGTCTTTATAATCTTTTTTGTAAGCAACCAACCGCCTTGCTTGAGCTTAGCACGTTGTTGGAGGTTCACGTTGAAGTGCTGTTCTCGCACGAGGCCGCTGTCTTAGACACTGTTTCCGCCCGGTATCAAAGCTCGGTTGAATAAGGATTTTGTTTTTTATGGATACCCACATGTCCTCAATGACGATTTTTTGTTTAACCCAGACTAAACTATATCGATTTTAATGTATGTACTCGTATGTATATGAAATATGACACAAAATTGCCAAAAAAAAAACAAACAATTTTTTTTTTGGCTAATCCGATCGCTAAAAAACTTCACAGGATCACCTGCTGAGTTTTTCTAAAGGATTGCCTGAAAATGTAATCAAAATCGGTGCCGCTGTTTCGGAATCTATGGAATAAAACAGAAACACTCATGTATGCCATTATGTATGGCATATGACGTCGTTCAAATGGCTGCCTCAGCTTCTAACGATGGCACGGATCTTAGACGTCTGATCTTAAATGACTCTTCCGCAAAGATATGGCTGAATATTAGTGATGGCCTGTTTCATGTTCACCTTAAAGGCCTCGGTCGACTGCGACCTTAGGAAACCCCACAAGAAAAAAGTCTAGCAGGGTCAAAACGCATGACTTTGGTTGCCCATACTCGTCACCTCTGTGAGAGATAAACTTACCGTCAAAAAGTTCATTTAGAATTTCAATCCTAACATATCCTGATTGGCACGTAGCCCCGCCGCTGCCGTCCTGCTGGAACCACATGTTGTCTAGGTCTATATGGTTCAATTTGGGCCATAAGAAATTAGTTATCATACGAGTAGTTCAATAGCCACTCGCCATTGACAGTGACGGCCTCACCATCGTCGTTTTCGAAAAATAACGGATTAATAACGCCTACGGCTCAAAATCCAAACCAAACGATAACTTTTTGAGGATGAACCTTGATCTTTTGGGTCAGTTGAATCTTATACGGTTTACGACAAAGTTGAA
This sequence comes from Philhelius festivus, assembly GCA_963931855.1. Taxonomy (NCBI): domain Eukaryota; kingdom Metazoa; phylum Arthropoda; class Insecta; order Diptera; family Syrphidae; genus Philhelius; species Philhelius festivus. The sequence continues at coordinate 40,385 of CAWVOZ010000167.1, read as the reverse complement.
GTCTGCGAAATGCCAAGTTCTTGTACATTGTGAGGAATCGACTGCCTTGGGTTACGCTGTGCACTTTCACGAACCGGGGCAATTTTCTCTACAAATCTTGCGTTCCTTTGGCGTATGTACGAATGTTGCGTGATTGTTTACCTAAGTGGTAGCCTCAAATTTGGCCACAGACCTTGAAGAGTAGACTGAGAAGGACTTCCATGTCTGACGTTAACTGGTCTACCGTAAAAGGTACTAACCAGCTGGAAAATAAAGTTTTATCATTTTGGACGTCGTCGTGTTCAATCAAGTCACTTGTTTTACATGGTGATTTGGTATCAGAAATTGAAAACTACGTAACATATTTGGCAGATCTTGGTACCGAAATTTAACATCATCTGCGAAAAAATATAAATCGGCCCAGAGAAACCTATCAAAAATGACTGCGGACGGACTATCACCATACCAAGGCGCTGCTGGTAACAATGCAGTGTGGTCTTGACATATATGTACAACTTTGAAATCTGTGAAGGTTGCATGATCGCCTTCAGACTAGGCCATCTTCAATAAAGTTATTCAGCTACCATCAGCACCCCTTGGAAAAGACTTCATGATCACATGTTTTGTTTAGGCAAAAGAATTTTAAAAGTAATTACCTACGTATCCTGAAATTTTACCGCCACACTACCGACGTCAGTCCGCTGTGCTAAGGGATTACTATTTAAACTTCTTTTCCATCAAATTGTAAAGGTTAACATATGAATATATATTTGCAACTTCCTTTTTGATTAATACTCTACAGACTGTTACTCGCTGCGCTCTGATTGGCAAAAAAGAAAACACGAACCTCCAGGTGGTGGATATAGGACCCGGACAATCTACAAGATCCCACCAAAAACCGGTCGAAAAGATTTGTCTAAATCGGAAACAGTTTTCACCGAATAATGAGATTGTTCCGAACACAACAAAAATAAAATGCACGACTGGGTCGCACGAACTTGCTCCTATGTAATAGACTAGGAATTTTAAAAACGAATGTTATTAGAGAAAACTGTTCACAAGGATCAAATTAATTTTTTAAATTCTTTTAATAGTAAGAGACGAAAACAGAATGCTATGCAAATATGAATTTATGCAAGAACAAATATTATAAGTCGTTGTAGTGGTTTCTTAAAAAAAAGCTTTTATATACAAACTTTTTAAAAGATTTTTAAGACAAAATTTTGGTACGCCAATTTAAAGTTTTTATTATTGTTCGAAAAAAAACATTGAGCCGTTTCTGAGATATCGAATTTTCAAAAAAAGAAAAGAAAAAAATAGATTTTTTTTTTCAAAAATTCAAAAAATATTTATTTTAAAGTTTTGAAATGCAATGTGTTTTAGACTTTTTAGAAGCTTCTCTATAAGAAATTCCATTAAGATCCGTTACGTGGATAATGAGAAATTCAAAATTCGAAAAAATGGTTCTATGGTAGGTACAAGCTGTAATATCTTAATTTCAAATTTTTTTTAATAAATTAAAGATCATAAAAATTAATTGAAAGAAAAAAAATTTTATCAAAATTCTAGGTGCCGATTTCCAGAAAAATACGATTTTTGAAAACCATTTTTTAAAATTTTTTAACATTTTTATGGTGGGTACCTTTTTTTTAAGGTAAAATGAAATTTTTTTTCTCACATCTTGTAGATTATATTAAGAAACTTTTATTTACCAAGTTTAAAAAAAATCAAGGATGGGATTTTCGAAATATTGAGTTTTGAAAAAAAAAATTTGAAGTTTTTTTTTTAAAATCCAAAAAAAAATTTTTAGAAAATTTGAATAAACAATTCTATTTAAATTTTTGAAGAGCCTTCGCAAAAAAAAATGATCAAAATCGGTTATACCGTTTTTGAGAAAATCAAAAACAAAAAAAATGGTTCCATGGGGGGTACCCTCAATAATCATTTTTCGGAAAATTTTTTTTAAGCATTACCTAACATAGATTTAACTAAATGAAATTTTTTTTGTGTTTTATTTTTTAAATTTTTATAAAATTTCGAAAAAAATTCGTATGGCAGGTACCGTTATTTTTGGTCTTTAAAAAAAAGAAAAAAACCTGTGGGGGTAAAAAATCAAAACCCATATAATTATGTATACCAAGTTTAAAGAAAACACTGGTCTGCAAAAAAAATTTTTTTTGCGCTCCTTCTTATTATTGTGCGCGATTATTATAGATGTGATACTTCTCAACAGAAACTGGGTTTTAAAAAATTTTTATCACGTATATATTTTTTGTGAAGGAATTTTTAAGAAAATAATTTTTTGTTCGAAAAATTAATAATCGTTTTAATAATAAGAACAAAATATTACATATAATCACACTTAGAACATTAAAAATTATAAGACAATGTAATTCCATATTGTTTATATTATTTTACTTAGTAGTTTTTTTTTCTTTTTATATTTTCCAACGGAGTTTCGCGACGAATCGACCAACAAAAATCGGCAAGCATTGCTTCTGACCATTTTCCGTTGTAGCGCCTCTCAATGTGCGATATGTCCTGATGAAATCTTTCACCGTGTTCATCAGATACCGCTCCTAAGTGAGAAACTAAAAAATGAATTTTAAGTGACATGTTGCATTTTAAAGCTTTATAAGAAAGCAGAAGTTCTTGGATGATATCCTTGTAGTTTTCACTTTTCTTCTTTCCAAGAAAATTATGACAGACTGCTACGAAAGCGATCCATGCCCTTTTTTCAGCTTCAGTCAGCTTAATTTCAAAATTTGAGTCTTTCATAAGCTCTCGTATTTGGGGACCTACAAAGATACCCTCTTTCAATTTAGCGTCGCTGATTCGAGGAAATTTTGTTTTGAGGTATTGAAAGCCTTCTCCATCCTTATTCATGGCTTTGACAAAATTTTTCATTAGACCCAGCTTTATATGGAGTGGTGGTAGAAAAATTTTCTCACGTTGAACTAAAGGTTCTTCATCTACATTTTTAACTCCAGGCGTCAAAGTTGCTCTTTGTGGCCAGTTTTTAATTACATAATGTTTACTTCTTGCGCGACTATCCCATTCACATAAGAAACAACAAAATTTAGTATATCCTCCCTGCAGTCCAGTTAAAATTGCTACAACTTTTAGATCAGCGCAAATGTTCCATTTGTGCTGTAAGTATTTAATTTTTTCCAACAACAGCTTCATATTGCAATAATTTTCTTTCATATTTGTTGCATGTGCGAGAGGGACAGAAGGATATTGATTGCCATTGTGAAGTAACACAGCTTTTAAACTGATTTTGGATGAATCAATAAAAAGTCGCCATTCCTCTGAGCCTTCAGGGAAACCCAGTTTTTGTAGAAGTCCTGTTAGGCCAGTCAAATTAGCCTTCAACCTCGGAATGGAAGCGAATAAGCTGAAAATTGGCATCAACCTTTGTTTTGATGTTCTAATGACTGACAAAAAAGTCTCATATCATATCGTGTCGGCGTCACAAGTTATTCGAGGTCAAAGGTCGGGTAAATCGGTTTTTTGCAAATATTTCGTTTTCTATGTGAAATAGCGCGTTCGAGGTTATTATGAATTTTGTAGATCATACACTTATCTACAATTTTCATTTCAATGATTTTTTATAACTCCAAACATTCTCGAGATATAGCGCGGAGAGTGGGGAGCGCGCATCCGTATATGTAAAGACTATAGTAAACGGCGTCGACAAGTAAACTGTAGATTATGCAAAATTATTAATAAATTGAAAATAAAATTTGTGACACTATTTTTACTATTATTTATAAATGTGACAAGTTAATTTATTTATAACAAATTATTAAATATGTTATTTATAAATAAGAAATAATAATATTCATTATTTTATAGTTTATGCTTTTCAAAGGGTTTGTATAGTTTCATCCAAACGTTAATATTCCGATTAAATTATTATTTACAACTAAGGAAAATGTGAGGACAGTTTCCTTGTTCAACTAATTGCGCTGATTGACACAAATCAGGATGTTTTTCGAACATTTTAAAAATTTGCAACTTTCCTTTTCTGAAGAGTGACGATGTTGTGTCACATCCAGTAAACGCATACAGAAATAAAATATGTTCTTTGCAGCGAGGATATTTGTCGAAGCTTTTTGATGAATACATCCTTGTCTCAATATTTCCTTTGCCAATTTTTTTACAAAAAATTTCTCGCTGATGTAATTTTGTTCGTCCGATTAATATGACCAGCAGATTGATGTCTTCTCCAACGATAACAGCAGTTTTTTGTTGCTCGGATATTGCAATGGCTGTCTCGACGATCAGAACATCAGCATCATCTCTAGCTTGTTTTGTTGCGATGTTAACAATTTTTAGTTGCTCAATAAGCATTTCAATGAAAGTTTTTTTATTGTACCTATTTGATAAAAATTTTTCTTGGCTGGTACTATAGTCTTTACATATACGGATGCGCGCTCCCCACTCTCCGCGCTATATCTCGAGAATGTTTGGAGTTATAAAAAATCATTGAAATGAAAATTGTAGATAAGTGTATGATCTACAAAATTCATAATAACCTCGAACGCGCTATTTCACATAGAAAACGAAATATTTCCAAAAAACCGATTTACCCGACCTTTGACCTCGAATAACTTGTGACGCCGACACGATATGGTATGAGACTTTTTTTTCAGTCATTAGAACATCAAAATAAAGGTTGATGCAAATTTTCAGCTTATTCGCTTCCATTCCGAGGTTTGCCCCTTTTTCTGGCTTATTTGACTGGACTATGTAGCATCATTACAAAATACCAAATCATCTTCTTTGGTGAAGTAACTCATAAAGTCTTCTTGTCGATTACGAAAATACGAGACCCTCGTATTTTCATTTAACAAATTCCATTGTTTTAATCTTGACCCGAGAAGTTGAGCCTTTGATTTTGAGAGCCCCAAATCCCGAACGAGATCATTTAAATAATAAGATTGAGTAAGAAGATGAGGTTTTGATAAGTCTGTGGATAAAATTGAAGAAACAGAGAAGGTACTCGATTGACTAACTTGCTCATAGGTATTTTCATCATCAGTAGTTCTGTCGCTGTTAATACGCACTGGAAGTGCAGTATTACTGCTTCGAGGTATTGGTTTTTGTGCAGATGGAATGTTCGGATATGTAATTTTATGTTTATTTTTTTTGTAAATCCCTTTGTCGAAGTCATACAAAAATAACAATCGTTTTGATGGTTTTGAGGTTCCATCCAAATCATGGGTGTTGAGAATGGCATGGTTTTATGACTTCCTTTGAGCCAACCTCTTAACGTCCTTGAACAACTGTTGCAGCATATTTTCGGGAGCCAATTTTTGTCTCTATCATCGACCGGAATCCCAAACTAACGCTCATAAGCGATTTCAACCAGACTAGTCAATGTGTTCCGTTGAGATTTTATGGTAAATTCACCACAAATGTAGCAAAACACGTCAGGAGAGTTTTTGCAAATCCTTGGCATTTTGTACCTGCAGCAAAATTAAATTTGCTTTAAAATTAAAATAATATTCTATTTTGCTCTATAGTTGAAATAACACATACATTTTCGTTACATTTATCAATATAATATAAAACTTACCGAAATACTATGTTAAAATCAGTAACAATCACTTTACAACTTTAAATCAAACTGAGCGCCACGAAGTCATAGCAATAGCAAGAACTGCGGAAGCGTATGCATTACAGTGGTACCATTTTACTTCAAATGAAGTAGATCTTCTTTTTTTTTCAAAATATTTTAAAATCTACTTCCTACTTCGCACCATCAGCAAAATTAAAAGAAATGTATTGACAATTTTAAAAATTTAATAATATTCATTTAAGGAAAAAAATTTTTGTATGCAATATTTTTTCTAAAAGCAAGTAAAAAGTCATTTTAAAATCTGCTTCGATTTTTCTCAAATTACTTCACTTTTTTCTTCAAATCTACCTCCACTTTTATTCCGGAAGTGGTAACGCTGATGCATTAGTGTAAAAATACCATCAGTCGATATCGTTCTCTCTCTTTCTATCAACCCAAGTCGTTTTTGTGTGGAAAAATATGATACAGACTGATTAAATTATCGTTAGTGCAAGAATGACTCACAAAAAAATACAGAATTTCGAGGCACATTAAAAACAGAAATTTTAAAAAAGTTATACGTGATAGCAAGCAATAGGAAGCAGATCTAGATTCAGCATGTTAAGCTCTTCATATTTATCATATTTTTATTTAAAGGAGGATTTCGTTGCAGACCAGTGAAATCGGCCGAGCCGTTTAGCCTGTAGTCGAAGCGACAGACAGACAGACAGACAGAATTGCCAGACCCACTTTTTTAGTCTTCGCTATCATCGTAATGTCAACTTTGATCAAAATCTCAATTTCGATTTTTTTTTACGAATGCATAACTTGCCTTATAGTACCCATAAGTCGCAAGCTCGCAAGTAAAAATTAATGGCCAGTATAATAGTAGCAACCTGGGAGCGCTGGAATATTAAAATTGTAGCTTTCTGTTCTGGTTTCAATGTATTTCAATCGTTTTATTAACTTCCCATAGGGAGTTATTGTAATCGGTCCGATTTGTCAAATTGGAATTTTTGACATTTCTCGATGTCTGCTTGTGTGTGTGTAAGTATGTTCGTACGTTCGTACGTGCGTACGTTCGTACGTGCGTACGTTCGTACGTCCGTACGTTCTAGTACCATTTTTCGTCGTCGATATCTCAAGAACGAGTAAAGATATCGACTTCAAATAAATTTTGTTTAATAGATAATAACTTCAAAAGAGGCTGAAAGGGCGTTTATTAAAACTCAGTGAGTAGTTTTTTCACTATAACGGTTTAAAAAAAAGTAAAAATTTTGGTTAGTTTCAAATATCTCACGAAAAAATAATGCTATTGATTTCAAATAAAATTTAATGTACTCATTATATAAGGTCATACAGATTTGGTATGAATTTGGAAAAAAATGAACATACCGTTATTTTTTTAAATAAAAAAAAAACTGAAAAAAAAATTTCATAACCCAGATATTCTAAGAACGGAAAACAATTTGAAACTCAAAAAAAGAGGCTGGGTGCGACCCACACTGATAACTTCCCATTTGTGGTCTTGAAAACTTTATATTTAGTTTTTTTTCAAATAACCAAATTTTCAGCGAAACAAACTTTAGCTGTAAAATTCAAACAAACATTATTTTAAGATTGAAAAGCATTTTAATTATTTAAAGAAATTTGAAATTGAGATTGTTGATGTTGATTGTGAGCAACAAAAAATTTTGTTAGATGTCACTTAGTTTAACCAAAATATTCTCTTAGCACACTATGATTCAACTAGAACTTTCTTCGTTTTTTTCGTTTCCTGAATGAACAGTTTTAGAAATGTCGCTTAGTATACATTCATAGGGGAAGGTATCGATGTATAAAACAACATACTTTAGAAGGCACTATCGGTGTTCATTCCCAAGAAATTCGACTTGAAATACAATTTTAACTAGTTTTCACTAGAATTTTTAATAGTTTTTTTATTAAAAAAAAAACTATTAATTCAATATTTGTCAACATTTTACCAATTGTACAAAATTATACTATGTATAAAATAAACTAAATTAGAAGTCTTTTAGTTCTCGAGAACTTTGAGTCGAAAAACAATTTTTACCAATTTTCAATAGAATTTTATATAGTTTTTTATTTTTTGTAAAAAAACTGTAAACTGATTTTTTTTGAAATTTTCACCAGTTGTCAAACACATTATTTTTCGTAAAATAAAATCATTTTGAGTTTCAAATTGTTTTCCGTTCTTAGAATATCTGGGTTATGAAATTTTTTTTTCAGTTTTTTTAATTTAAAAAAATAACGGTATTTTCATTTTTTTCCAAATTCATACCAAATCTGTATGACCTTATAATGAGTACATTAAATTTTATTTGAAATCAATAGCATTATTTTTTCGTGAGATATTTGAAACTAACCAAAATTTTTACTTTTTTTTTAAACCGTTATAGTGAAAAAACTACTCACTGAATTTTTATAAACGCCCTTTCAGCCTCTTTCGAAGTTATTACCTATTAAACAAAATTTATTTGAAGTCGATACCTTTACTCGTTCTTGAGATATCGACGACGAAAAATGGTACCAGAACGTACGGACGTACGAACGTACGAACGTACGAACGTACGAACGTACGTACACACACACACACAGACATCTCTCTAAAAATGATTGATATAGCCTCTAGGGACCTTGAAACGTCGAGAAATGTCAAAAATTCCAATTTGACAAATCGGACCGATTACAATAACTCCCTATGGGAAGTTAATAATTTTATTTTACGAAAAGTAATGTGTTTGACAACTGGTGAAAATTTCAAAAAAAAAATCAGTTTACAGTTTTTTTACAAAAAATAAAAAACTATATAAAATTCTATTGAAAATTGGTAAAAATTGTTTTTCGACTCAAATTTCTCGAGAACTAGTAGTGATATTTGACTTCTAATTTAGTTTATTTTATACATAGTATAATTTTGTACAGTTGGTAAAATGTTGACAAATATTGAATTAATAGTTTTTTTTTTTAAATAAATTTGAAAAAAAAAACTAAATATAAAGTTTTCAAGACCACAAATGGGAAGTTATCAGTGTGGGTCGCACCCGGCCTCTTTTCTTTTTAGGATTTCAGATAACTGCTGGAACAAATGACAGCCACTTGGAAAAAAGCACATTAACACGTAAATACGAGGGCGGTCCGTTAAGTACGAGTACTTAGCCTATAAAAGGAAAACAAAAATTTTGTAAAAGTGGTGATTTATTTCTCAACATAGTCTCCTTTTAGCTCGGTACACTTGATCCAGCGATGCTCCAACTTCTTTAACCCAACCGAAAAATAGGTTTTCTCGAGGTCTGTAAAGTAGGCCTCCATGGCGGCGATGACCTCCTCATTCGACTCAAATTTTTGCCCGACGAGTGATTTTTTCAAGTTTGCAAACAAAACAAAAGTCGCACGCTGCCAAATTTGGAAAATACGGTTGATGGGGCAGCAGTTCGTAGGGCAATTCGAACAATTTAGCCACTGGTCCAAAGTATGAATTAATCGATTATAATCGATTCAGGCAACATCTCGTGATATCTCGATTCTTCACACAAATCATTCGAATACTCAAATCATTCGAATGATTTTTTCTTATCTACATTCTCTAAGCGAAATGAGGACTCGAGTGCCTATTCGATACCGAGAAGCGAATATTGAACGAAAAGATATAAAAAAAAACACACAAAATCGAGAACTCGAGAAGTTGTTCATCTCGTGTATATGTATTCAGTGACTGAGTTTTTATGTATTTTTATTCATTTTTGCACTCGATGCATCGTTGAGGGTTGAATTTGGAATTGTAAAGGAAAGACGAGAAGCGAGAACTATTATAGGCGTTTTTCTTTTTTAGTTCAGAACAGAGCCTGAGTTGTCAAAAAATAAATTGTGTTTCTTTTTTAGTTCAGAGCGTTCAGAGCTTCGTAAATGTGTTTCTTTTTTCGTTCTGAGCATGTCCTGAGCGTGTTCAGAGTGCGCTCTATAAGCTCAGAATAAAATGACTGAGCAGACAGAGTACAATGCTCAACACAGGCATTTGACAGATGGAAATTAAAAAAAAAAATGTCGACAGCTAAGTGTTCAGGTGTGTTTCAAAAAATACTCAGAGCGCTCAGAGCACGCTTGGTTCAGAGGATGTTCGGAACATGCTCGACATGCTCGGGCTCTGTTCGGAGCTCTATACTGAGCTAAAAAAGAAAAACGCCTTATGTTATGATTTTCTTGTTTTGTTTTTGCTTTTTTTCCTTGAAATGGAGTGTTTGTTTCCTACTTTTTTTACTATGATATTCCTTCGAAAATCATTAGAATGATGATTCGATTCTTTAAATCATTCGATTATGCCCAACACTAGTCCAAAGTGGTCTCACGGTTGCGTTTGTTGTCCTGAGTGAGCAAACGTGGCACCCATCGCGCCGACAGCTTTCTTATGTCCAAAATTTTATGGAAGATATAACCCACGCGGTCTTTGGAGATGCCTACTGTTTCAGCTATCTTACTATCTTACACACCTTTAATCGTTAGTCTGCCAATACGAAATCGTGGATTTTTGACATGTTATCCACCGTGGTAGCCATTTTCGGGGCACCTGGGTGGGCCTCATCAAAAATTTTTGACGTTTTCCATCAAATGACAAGAGTCACCATATACAGAATCCAAGCGCTCTTTAATTTCGCTGCGCGATTTCCCTTCCAAAAACAAGAATCGAATCACAGTTCACAGACCGATATTACTCTTTTTCTTTTTCATTTTTTTTTTTGTGTATAATCTACCCGCGCTCAAGGGATTATGATTACCCTTTAAATGTTTCAACACAGCGCGGGCGTGAAGTTAAGAAGAGAAAGAAGGATAGGAAAGATGTGTGGCACGATGTTCTGAGACTAAAGGTGGTTGTCTCAGATTGGCGGCTGAACTAAAGCGGAGAAATGCCGTGTCTTATTTCTATGTCGCTTATAATTCACATTATTTTATTCGTATTCATCCTTGTTGGGCATACTAGTTTAAGTAAACCAGCAACCCATTGATGATAATTTTAAATGGTTTTTAATGGAATTAAAACGACATAGACGATGGCAGGGATCGAACCTGTGATCATAAGGTTGACAGGCGAGCGCACAACCATCGCGCCACGGCCACCGCACGTGATTAAAACAAAACTAAGAGTCCGATTCTGCTGAAATTTTGACGGTTCCTGTCTACTAGACGATAGTAAATCTCTCTTGCGACACTGGCCACATCGAGCGGTGAGACTAAGTACTTATTGGACCGCCCTCGCCATTGACGTATTATATATGGACTGCTAGTCGTATGAAATTTCTATACAAACGTTTCAATGAAATGGTTCCACCTCTCCCTACCGACATTAGAGCTCTTGGTGCAAAAGTGGTAAAAATAAATATTAATTCCAGAGGCCATCTCTTGGCTCCTGGCCTGAACTACGATTTTTGCCATAGAAACTATAGCCATCTATCTCAATTTGAACTTTACATTTTAACGTTATCCAAGGCAAAATAATAACAATAATATAAAGGGAGTTCTGCAAAATTTGTGAACACGCGAGAGCAAAGCATTTAGTTTAATGAAAACTGCTTTACGGCGGATATTGTCTTCTAGGGCCTGAATTGCTTGGCGATTGTTGCTGTAAGGTAGAACCGCTTCTTCGTAAATTTATATTTATATTTTAAAATGGAAATGGAATTTTTGTCATTATATTTATCTAACTATAAGTGAATTTGCTATTATTTCAAAAAAATCTCCTATCTACATAAATGTAAGTAGAACAATATGAACTTTTTAATTTATCTTTTCATGTTGAATCGCATGCATTTTTTACTAGATAGTTTTCATCATGATTTGAACACAATGTTCACAATAAATTGAAATGAAAAGTTGAAATTTTGATTTGTGTTAAACAATAAGGTGTTTACAAATTGTTATTAGTAATGCTCTTCTCCGGTCAATGATAAATGCTATTATGACTCTCAAATCGGCAAATAAAGCATAAAAATAGCCCTCAAGTTTTTATTTAATAATAAACTTAAACAGTTCCCGCTCAACACCCTTTACAAACTCATTTATGTCAAAAATTGATATATCAAATACCAAAACCAAAAGTTGCACTATGTTTTCCGAGTTTGCACCAAGAGCGCTAGTTCCGTATAGTTTTAAGTTGAACCATCGTGAAGTTGGGCTCTGGCAGTCCATGTATAATAAGTCAATGGCCCTCGCATTCCGCGTAATAAAGAATGGGTTAAATTTAAATTTATGTGAACCGCACAGTCCCAACACGCAAAGCAGTTTTTCCTTCAAATGTCCTTGTCAATGTATAGGAAATACATGCTCACACTCATGCTCTCATTGACATTTCAATCCACATCAACTATGTATTTTTCAACTCTGTTTCTATTTTGTCTCATTCCACGGATAGATGGTGCTATTTAGTCATATTTGCACTAAGAATCACTCGATGGTATTAAACCATGGACACATACTTCATTGAAGAGCAAAGAATTATACTAATTTCATAGTCGTGAGGGCATCAGGTTAAATAACCATTTTAAGTTATGCTAGTTACTAAGTATACTGACTTATTTACAAATACTTATTCTATTTCCTTTTATATATGTATACAAAATTTGCATACTTTAAAGAGTTGCTGGATTTAAATTTTTCAGGAATTTCTTGCAAACAAAATCATTAGTGTTTGTTGTTATACATTTTTAATTAAAAAAATATTAACATGATATACAAAATACTATTCTACAACAAAATAAACATGTAAAACATGGACTCATTTAAAGAGGTACAATTGCTTTCAACTTGATTACAAATTAAAAAAAAACTATTTGAAAATAAACACAGTTATACTGAGGTTATAAAAATATGATTATATCATATATATGCATAAGGTAATTTCGTTAAATCCACATACAGTCCAATTAAAGTATGCAACGGAATGTTTTTTACAATCAAGAGGAATTTAGAGTTCATGATGCCATAATGTTACACAATCAGCTAATTACCAAAAGCAATGTCATAAATTTGTGTATAGTCCAAAAAATAACATGCAGAGAGGAAAATTTTTAAATACTTCCGTATAAACAAATAAATAAATTAAAAATAAATTAAAATGGGTTTGTTAACTAATTAAGCTGTAACTGACTGAATTTCTCTTATACAAACATATATAATAATAGTAATTAAATTTTTTTTTTCGTTAGAGTGTTCAGTATGTAAATTATTTTGTTTGAATTTGGTTAGTCCTCTATTTTTTCAGTATTAAAAATTATTGATTTAGCTTAGAAGAAATTCACAAAAATATACACATGAGGTTATATGAGGTCAAAAGTGGCTGGAAAATGTTTAAAATGGCGAAAAGTTATATTTAGTTTAGTGAACATTGCATTTTTCTATAAACAATCACATAAAAAATTCAACGCCAAAAGCGCCGATTATTGACCTCAGAAAATTTCATTAATTTGGGTATGTCACATCTTAATCTTATAGTCATGCAAACTATTCCTTCCTTAGTAGCTATCGTGGGTCAAGGAAAATTGTCTTTGATGTGTACGTCCATTCTGTTAAAAACGGGCAAGCTGTTTTGGTACTAGTTGAAACATGGGTTGTTGGGAATACTGATCTTTCTGAATTACTCCCAGATGGTTTTTTGTTTGGTGCATGAGTGGACAACTTTCTGATGTCTGATGTTTCTTCATGCATATTGCAAAATCTACATGTGGCACTGCTTATCACAGTATGCCTAGCTGTCTTCTAAGTTTGCAGTAACCAGTAAGGATACCTGTTAATATTATAAGGTTGTTCCTACTTAATCATATGCAATTTTATGAAAAGTTCCTTCTTGTAATTGCCGAGTAGTAGCTTCGTCTGCCTTAGTTTTGGGAGTTCTTTCCAGTTCTTGGATATACTTGCTATGAAAACTCACGTGACTACGTTCCCAATGAAGTCTGAACCTATTCTGTTTGTCAAATTCGTTAAGCATGTTTATGTACTCCCACATTAATTTAGTTTATGAGCTCAGTGCATTGAGTGCAGCTTGGCTATCTGACATGATGGCAATGTTACTATAATTTTTTTGAGGTTTTGATTGACGCATTTCCCTATGGCTTGTATATCCGCTTGGAAGATGTTGCTAGGCTGTTTAATCGGTAGATAAAATTTCTCTGAGACCAATAATTTTGCCTGTCCTTCCTTTGAGAATCTTATGATGGCTCCCATTGTTACACTTCCGATCATCACCTTGAGGATAGAGGATAGATAGCTGCGGTAGGGCAGGTACTTATTGTTCCCGTAATACGCAGGTGGAGGTGATGGCGTGCTTGAGTAGTTTAAGGCTTGTCCAGGGCTCTGTTGAACTCTACCGGTGTTGCTGCGGATGCACAATCCATGCTGAAGCGGTAATACTGGTTTAATGTTCTGATGGCCTCGTCCATCGATTTATCGGTGGGCCGGTATTGCTACCTCGCACAAAGCTGTCATTACCGGTTCCTATCGGCCTCCTCGCGGTGCCTGTGGATAGGTTACTGTAATAGTAACTGAACTAACTTGATAGGAACAGTGTGGACGGTGTCCTTAAGGTAGGAATCCGCTAAGGAGTGTGTAACAACTCACCAGGGGGGTGCACATTCTGGGTTGTGGTTTCTACCTCGACTATAGCTGGGTGTATGTATATCTGGGGTTGACAGGCCCCGAGTTTTGCAGGAACTCATCTGTAAGTGACCATGATGGTGGCGAAGCTTGACCGGAAGCTATATTCTGGTTGCGCCCAGGAGTCTGAGGGCTATAGCGTACGTCTTCTGGCTCTCCTATTCTATCTTCGGATAGTGAGGTGCAGCTGTCGCGTGCGTGCTCTCTTTCTCAGACTATCTATGAGGTAGGCCCCCTAGTGGGAGTATCGTGGTGGCTTAGTTTATTCCGAATGCGGAGACACATCGTTTCCAGGCGTGCCTGGATTCAAGAGGTGTTAGATAGACCTCGCCTCCTAAGCAAGAGCTGTGTTCATGCCTGCAACATGTCACAACTTTGCGACCGAGATGGCTTCGGCTATGTCGGGGTTAATGATCAGGACCCAATCTGACTCCGATGGAGGTAGGCCTCCCGTGGGGTAGAGCCAGTAATCGGCAGGTAGCCACGTTAAACCCAAAGACGATCTGTTCCCATAATACGTAATACACGCCAGCTTTTGGACTTTTGTAGTGTTTTCCTAGGTATTGATAATTCGGTTCTCTTGTGCCATGCAACCTCACCATAAGTAATAATGGATCTTAACCACATAGTGTACAACGACCTGAGGATGTTCGGTTTGCAGCAAGTCTCTTGTATATCATTAGGGTTTTTGTGGCTTTCCCAACAATAACTTAATGTCAAAGCTCGTTCGCCATCATGGTCTTTTAGTCTTGGTTGCTTGCCAGAGCCTTTCTTAATACGGGTATTCCTCTAATATGAATTTTAATTTCATGTGGCTAAAATTTACTATCCATGAGCACATAATCCATTATTGTTTTATTTGTAGTCAAAATCTTGACAGTGATTCAACTCCTAATGAGTTTGATGCAATGTCTGATACCATTTCTCAAATTGTTTTCTTTGCCCTCATCCTGAAGCCATTATTGCCGGCGACTTCAATGAACATAACTCAATTTAGGTCCGCTATTCAGGACAGAAAACACTGAAGAGAGATACGTTTAAATCTTTGTTGAGCTTGTACATGAGCCCGCTAGAAAACCAGACGTTGTTCCGCAAAACACCCGCACTCTCGACTTGTTTCTTATTTCTCAACCTGATAAAAACGCCAACATGGTAAACTTTCAATTTAGTTGGATGATGAAAACCCACAGAAGGTAAACCAGGATCCATTTAAAGTTACTGTTAAGTGTGTACTTCTTCGAAAACGACGTAAGTGTTTTGCCAAGGTGGGCCAAATACAAGTTTCTTTTTAAAAATTCAATAAAATGAACTAAATTAAATTTTTATACTTTAATATTGCTTTATTAGTAACATCAACCTCGGCTGACTTCGCAGTAGCGCATTCTGTCACTCCAATTTTCAAAGAACTAGTTGGTTTCGGGGTGTTGCTCACAGATTGCTTAGCTGATATTGGCCTTAAGTGTTTGAATCGTTTTCAGATTATTGGCATAACATCGGTCTTTCACGCTTTATTCCTTCGTAAGTTTTATATTCTCGGTATAATATTTCTATACTATTTATAAGTGATTCCTTCACCGGCAACAGCAAGTACTACAGATTTTGGTCCGAATTGAAAGATATGGCAGTGGACGACATGTAGTTTAACCAAAACGGATATTTTGCATAATATCTATAAAGGTAAAGTTATCTCTCGCGGAGGTTTTCTTTCTTTTGGGGTTTTCTGAGGTTGCAGATCTATGCCAATAACAACCGATGCTTTCAAAGAAAACATCACCCAGGCCATCGCTCAAATTCAGCCTGATCTATCCCGTAGATTCAATGCAAATCGAAGCGTTTAGATCTGCATAACCTTACGAAGTCATGGCGGACATTTAAACGATGTAATATTTCATAATGGCATACATGGGCCTTTCAACTAAAAAACGAATTTCGTTAATACCTCACAGACAACTTGCTTTATTCCATTTTAACATGTTATTTTAATATTTTTCTTTTTTTTTCTGATCAAATGCTTCACTTTTTGGCGAATAAATCTGAAACTCGACCTCATATCATTTTTGGATTAAATTAGCTTCACAAAACCTGCTATACAAAAACCTGCTTCCAAATATGCCAAAGTCCAAAAACTCCTAGTACCGTAAGAAATCCAAGTATTGAAGTGAAAATATTTTCTGCTTTTTAATTTTGTCTTCCTCGAAGCTCTTTCGACTGACATTCCTTTTTCGTAAATAGCAACCTAGTTGCAGTTGTTACTATTATTAGTACGTAACACGACTTTGAGTTTTATCATTTCCCAAGGATATTTATCTTTAGAAATTTATCAAAAAATACTCGTAATACAAAAAAATTATTCTCATTTCAAATCCGAAAATAATCCCCAACACAACATTATAAACCTAGAAAACAATAGAATACTGTGTAGGGTTTAGCAATTACAAGTATCATCCTTTCAACCCTCCAGCTGGATTCCTGTATCCTCGCCCGCATCACTCTGTCCCTTTACATACTTTGTTGGATATGCTGCACTGTGATAACATAAATGAGAACAAATAATTACAAGAAATCCCCAATGACCTCGTTCTCTATAGAACACAGTGCCACAATTATTTTTTGGTCTGCACCCAAATTACCTCACTCACACAAGATTGTCCATGCAACTTGCATCTTGAATCTTTGAATCGTATCCAAGAAGAGTTTTTATGTTATTTGTTCTTTGCATCGCATCCGCAAGATACTGACACTGAAAGAAATCCCAGAACTACTAGTCGAATTAAAAAAAAAAAAAAAAAACTATCACACACATAACAAAGGATGGACGACTTTCGGAACAAATCAAATGACTCTCTTCCCGTGACCATTATATCGCAAAAATGATCTGAAAGACTAGGTACAAGCCCCAGCAAAATGAATAAGGCATATAAACAGATATATCTCTGCAAATTACCAGTGCTGGATTTTCCTTAACAAAATTATGGAAGCTCTCGCATTTAGAGCTCCTCAAGTCTATCAGAACCCATGCAATAGCTTTAAAAAAAAAAGAACAGTTTTTAACTATCTATCTATCACCGGACCAAATATATTGTCAAACAACAAATCGTTCTTATGAGTCAAGACATTTTTTTAATTTGGGGAAAAGGATGTTGAGATTTTCGTTATATTATTTAACATTTGCACTTTCTAAAAGTCTTTCAAAAATTTGTGGTTAATATTTGGAGAAGAAGAAAGGTTACGACAAAACGACCAACCTAAAGATGACATAAAATTCTTTCCAATACTGTCAATATGGGAGATTTGCCTGTCTCCCATTATTGACACAATTTCAAAAACAATGTCTGATTTTTTCATAATTTGTATGGACTTATGGATTTATTTTATTCGTGATAATAAACGTGTAGCCCATTACGATTACACGTTCCGTGTACCACGCAACCTTGCGTAAGATTGTATTTTAGACTATGTTTACATTGGAAATATTGCATACTTACTACTTTGAGGCGACTCAAAAGGCGTATTTCTTTTTAACTTTGAACAAAGCAATGAGAAGAACTTGAGCATGTCGAGTATGCTCTGAGCAGATTTTGATCAGAGCTCTCCGATTTATTTATGAAACACACTGGAGCCCTGAACTGACAAAGGCGTTGATCTCCATTTTTATTTGTTTGTTTGTTTGTTTTTTTCGCAGTCTGTGGCTGTCTCATTACAAGAAAAAATAGTGAAGTTAGCTGCGCTTAGCTCATAGACCACGTTTTGAGCTATTTCTGATTAAAAAAAGAAACACAACCTGGGCGCAGACTTGCCACCTTGGGCTATTTATCGGAAATTGGGCTATCTTTTTCCAAAATTGCCGATAACAATTTAGGTATGACAGACCAATCATAATTGGGCTATAAATAGCCCAAATCATATCTTGGGCGATAATTGTTTGCCTATAAATAAAATACTTTTCTCCCCTAAACATACCATTAAGGCATTTCACAATTTGGCACCACTTTTTATTCACTGAATATTCATTGTTTTTGACATTTCAATTCAACCGTTATAATCTTAACCTTAATATCATTCAGTTTCTCTGTTGTTCCCAAAAGTTCCATTTTTATAAAAAAAAATTTATCGGCATTGGGCTCCTATTTAGGCTATTTCTTCGGCTCCGATTTTGGGCTACACAAATTCTTAAATTGATCTATAGAACTAGTTCAAGACATGGCAACCCTGCCTAGACGCTCTGATCACAGATATTTTTTTTTTTTTTGACTGCTCAGTTTCCTGCTCTGAGCTCAAAAAGAAAAACGCCTAAACTGAGTTCGCCTATGGTGTCAATAAATTGAAATCTAGATTTTAGTTCTTTCCATTGATAGATACTCGTAGAACTAAACCCAAAATTTCTTCACTTTTCACCCAATGTGTCAAAAAAACGAAAAACAACTGGTTTCAAATGCCATTGCAGGTTCATTCAATGTTCTAAACAAATTATTCCCTTCACTTTAGTGATTGAGGGTTGCATTTGATTATATGCTTCGGAAAAATACATTTTCAGAGTTGACATTTAAAAAATCTGGCTTCGGAAAATGCATTTGCAGAGTAGGCGGTATGCTAAATACGTCAAAATTAAATTTGGTCCTTATCTGTCAAACCATATAATGCCTAATTTTGAATTGAATTTTCTGCATACTGTAAGGAGTTAAATTTTGTTTAATACAAAACTAAAACAATATTCGGTTAAGCAAATAAAAGGTCTTTCCTCTTTAACAGATCCACAACAACTGATCATATCTTTATTCTCTCAGTATATTCTTCTACCTAACTGGTACAGTGTAGTCTCTTTCTATTAAATACAATCATTATTTATCTTTCTTTCATTATATCTTCTTTCTGAATATTCATTTGTTTTTCTTTATTTTTTCTTTTGGAAGTGTTGCCACAATACATTAATATTATAGGCGTTCTCCATCTGTAAAGCCAAAGGCCCAACTGGGTGATGACTGCGATGTCAATGAATTAAAAGTTTTAGGAAGGATTTAGTTCAGTGTCAGCACTGTCTATAAGATAAAAAACGAACATCAAGATTACATGATTCCTTTTCAGATGTTTCGTCTTTTTGACATATTTGGTGTAAGGTAAGGAAGTGTAGCGAAATGGAGCCACGACACGACTCTACACTCAAACTGTTAAAAAGACGAAACACGAAACGAACAAAAAAAAATCGTGTAATCAGGCTCGAAGAGTCAAACAGAAGTATCATATTTTCGTGCACCATTAGGGGCGTTCAAATTCTTTTGACGAGCACGGAATGATTTTTATAATGTGAATGATGAATGATCCATCTAGCGGCTAGTCAAACATGTTGGATGGATTTCAAAATGTTTTTGATATTCCCTAAAACAAACTTCATTTTCCAAGAAGTTCTCGAGCTCTGCACATCGTAAAAAAATTTATCGTGCTTGTCAAAAAAATTTTAGAATATGAACGCCCCTATTAATAGTCTGAGCAAACAATTGTATAGTATTTCATATCTGATAACATCTCTCTTTGAATATAAATAGGTCATAAACATAAGTCTGACTACCTTTAGGTTACGTGGAATGCGGTGGTGCGTTCTTTTTCTTACAATATTTAACTTTTGAAAAAATAGGTGTGTTCCTTTAATTTGAAACTGTGTGATTTTCTATATGCATTTCTGTGAATTTCAGTCCAAATTTATGTCAAAGTTCTTATAACAAAATAGAAAATTTCTACTAAAATGCACAAAAAATGTTTTCAATATTTAAAAAAACAATGTTGCCATTACGATTATATTATTATGTGTGTTTATTGGGTACGTTCGATGATAAAAATTCGGCATTCGGAGGAATGTTCATATTTCAGCATCTTAACCGTGAGTCTCGGTGCTCACGCTTTTTTATTTATTTTGGTTGCAGAAATGTCATATTGAAATGTTTTATTATTTGAGGATATTCAATAAGTTAATTATTTAATGGCTTCATTCAAAAGATTACATTCAATGATTCTGACTTCAAGTTCTACAATCACCAATCAATTAACATTAAGATTGCACTAATTTTTCCCATTAATTTTATAATAATAAGTTGATTGCAATCGTTTGAGAATTTGCAGTCATCGCATTCTTTGGAGTTCTTTGCATTCTTTCCATATCGAAGACGCAAAATGAAGTCAATGAACGCAATCTTTTAATTGAATTCAAGTTATTATTTTTATACATAGATTACATTCACAGAATATTACGTTCTTTTATGATCCTGTTGATTTCTTTCAGAATCAATTTCAATTATCCAAACATTATACTTTAGTGTAATGGATTTATTGCCTATTTAGTTTTGTTGAAGGTGGTCTCAGTTTTGTAACATAAAATGAAACGCCGTCTGAATCGCACGTGCGTACATGCTTATTTTTATAAGGACTTCTAAGGAAGTTATACATGCATGCTAGTATGTTCTCATTATGTTCTAAGCGTTTTTTGAAGTTTTCATTGTAAAAAAAAAAAACGGATAACTCAACTTTTTCACGAAATATCGATAGATTTACTAAAACGCAATGTTTTATGGGAGTTGTTGCTCTGCACGTACAAAGCTTTGAATAAGCAAACATTGTAAATGATACTGAAATTTTTGAGATTTTAATCCCAAATGGTTATACAAAAATTGCTTACAAGACATTATCCTATAAAAAAAACCTTCCACAGCTAGACAACTACTCCAAAAAACACATTATGTTTATATGTATATGTCTTTCATTGAAAAACTTTATGACTTTAGGACCGCCGCCGTACTGACGTAGTCTGTAGTTTATAAACGAATAAGCGATTAAACGAAGCATGAAACATTTGCTACGTGCGTCGGATCAATCAACTGCTTCGTCAAAGAATTGCGAATCATAAAATTCGTTTAAGAAATGCTGGGAGAACGGAACTTTCTTGCCCCATTGTTGAGACTGGACCAACTCTACTTTGAAGGAGTAGAAATAACACAGATCGAAAAGTTACACTCTAAAGACATTAAACATAATTAACAACGACGATCTTCGTTTGAATGATCACATTCTCGAGACCGCCAAAAATGCTGCTAAATGCTTACGATTTCTATATCGATGTAAGAAATTTTTCACCCCTACTGATCTGTCCACAATTTCTAAGGCGTTTATACGTCCAAAACTCGAGTTTAACTCACACGTTTTTGGTAGGTGCAGCACAATTTTCTCTCCATTTATTGGATAGAATTCAGAACAGAGCGTTAAACTGATAGGAAATAGAATCATGGATTCATTCCATCTCTTGAACACCGTCGGAATGTTTCATGTATTTCCCTGTTTTATCGCTTCTTTCACAAACAATGCTTACTCGAAGTAGCCAGTTGCATTCCTCCGCTTCATCAATTCACCCGTGATACCCGCTTCGCTAGACGCTAGGAATGTTCACCCTTGAGCCTTGATTTGGTCGTACCGTCAAATATAGAGATTCGATTATAGAATAACTTACCCGGCACAGTTTTCCCTCGCCGTTTCAATTTGCAAACATTCAAAACCAATGTTCATCGTCACCTCCTTTCTTTCCATCCCTAATTTCCCCATGGCCCGTGCTGTATTAACATTATAAGGGTCTCTTCAAATACCCTTAAGTGCGAGTGAATTATAACAAAAAAAAAAATCAATATGAACCGCAAATAAGACGCACATAACATTTGAGTGATCTATTACTCCTTAGTTTCGGACAAGACATCCAGAATCTGATATAACTTGAACTATGCTTCTTGTGAAGTGTTTAAGTGTTTAAGGTAAATTATTCATTTTCTTTAAAATTTTTATTTTAAGTTATATATTTAAAAATATTACAACATTCGTGTAAGTTGGTATCATGTCCGCCCTACACACTTATGTATAATAACTTTTTTGTATCTTTCATTTAATCAACAATACCACCAACACAACCGATGAGAATAAACATAGATAACATTGAACTTGGTCAAAAATTTCATAAATATTTATTTGTTATATTCTTTGAATAAATTGTATGTCTAATTTTTCGGATGCTACTGCAATATTTATTTTGTGCTCTGTAAGATCCTCACCTAGTTTTCTTGTGTTAGGAAAGAGTTCCCCACTAATTCTTTTTGGTATTGCCTTTTACAGAAAATGCTCGACTGAATCGCTAAAAACCTTCACTTGCAGCTCAAAGCTATAACTTAGTTAATCAATGCTTTACGGCATGTAAAAAGCATTAGTTTATTAATAAACATATGTAAGTAGATTGATTAATACAAATGTGTGCAAAATAATAAAAAAATAAATTAAAATTAAAAAAAAAAAAAAATGTGCGGAAACTGCAAGTTCTAGATAAGCTTAAACAATGTCCGTCAAGTTAGCACTACCACTTTAAAATTTAAAAATGTAATAATTGCATTAATTGTCGTGAAATTGTCGTAAATTTGTCATGAAACGAAAAAATTCGTCGCGCTTGTTTTTTTTTTAAATAACCCCTGATAATCTTAACTTGACATTCAAGTTAGCACTACCAACCCTCAAAATGGGGTAAAATGAACTCAAAAAAGAAAAAGGGCAGTGTTAATAACTGTCGTGAATTTTTTCGTAAATATGTTGTAAAATCAAAAAAATTGCAGCGTTAATTTTTTTAAAACATAACCCCTGGTAATGCTAAATTATACAGTCAAGTTAGCACTACCACTCATCAAAATAGGGTAAAATGAACTCGAAAAAGAAAAACGACAGCGTAAATAATTGTCGTAAATTTGTCGTAAATATATCGTAAAAGAAAAAAATGTTCGCATCATTTTTCTCAAAAAAATGCCAAGAAAATTCAAAAGTCCATAAAATAGCATTTTTTCATAAAACCTAGCACTATTATTCCAAAACTATCTCTTATGCCTAATTTTTTACTCTGCAATTTAATTAAACAATTGTCGTTAGCAATTACCAGGGGCATTTTTTTTTAAATTAACGTACGACGCAGGCGTACCGCTACAAAATTTTTGGTCTTACAGCATATTTACGACAAATTTACGACAATTATTAGCACTGTCCATTTTCTTTTTCAAGATCATTTTACCCTATTTTGAAGGGTTGTAGTGATAACCTGACTATCAAGTTAGCATTACCAGGGGTTATTTTTTGAAAAATTAGCACTACAAAATTTTTGATTTTACAACATATTTACGACAAATTCACCACAATTATTAACACTGTCCTTTTTCTTTTTGGAGTTCAGTTTACCCTATTTAGAGGGGTGGTAGTGCTAACTTGACTGTCAAGTTAGCATTACCAGGGGTATATTTAAAAATAAACAAGCGCGACAATGTTTTTCGTTTCACGACAAATTTACGACAAATTCACGACAATTAATCCAATTATGACATTTTTTAAATTTTGAAGTGGTAGTGCTAACTTGACGGAAATGTTAAAACAATATTCTCCTCCACTCGTTGGTCTCAAATCTGACGTAAATCCATTTAGACTTAAGACTATTGAGATAAACAGAACGACAGAGACTAGCAACTTTTTGAAAATTGACATGAACATTGACAAATGTTATGCATGGAAAGGTTATATTATTTAATTTAATTTAATTTTAATTTGTGGCAATACAAAATAGAGCTCAAAGGCCTTTTCAAAATCTACTTCGACCCTGTATGGGGCAAGAAACTCCTGTAGGAAAATGGAGTCCGCAGAACAGTTCTTGCTTTGCAATATAATATGTACACAAGTGTAATACTTTGCCAGCAGAGAAACATTTCGTTGCATCTAGTGAATTGGAAAAATGGAGAAATCTCAAACATTTCCCAACATTTTTCCAGCGTTTTTCTTCTCCAAGTTTTAGTATCTTATTTTGTTTTGTTCGTTTTTATTGTGTTGCCTCCTGCACCATCTTGGGAGATGTTGAGATTTTTCCTATTTTCCACAAAATTGTGTTCTCGTTATATTTTTGTGAGTTGCTTTGAACTACACTGATGCCCTCTGTTGACTTGCTTCAATTTTTCTGTTCGTCCTGCATTGTAGTTTTTTTTTTTTTTATTATGTTTGTAGTTCTCTGGAAACACCATTAAAAAATATATATATATATATATGTATGTGTATATGTTTATATTTATATATATGTAGTGCCAACGTATAAAGCGGTTCTTTCCGTTCAGGAGTTTTATCAGAAAAGTTTTTCTATTGTGATCAAGTAACTTTGTGTCTTGTGGCTGTGCGGCTTCGTTTCTCGGGTTCTTTATATTGAGGTCCTTATTCTTGGTGACTATATGTAAAGGGATAGTTGGTTTGTGATGTGCTCTATGATGGTGCCATCTTTCATTGCGTTCAGCCGAGAAGGAGGACAACAACTACTTTATTCAAAGAAGAGTGACTTTTCAGGGGTTAAAGGTGTGGCCAGGGGGAAAGGGTCTTGCCTGTCCGCACGATGTGGAGCCCTGGTTAATATTTTTTTTGTTATCCTCAGACGAGTTTTGTGTTAGTTAGGTACAAGTCGCATTTGTCAGAGAAAAAAGATTTGAGAACAACTTTTTTATTCTCGTTATGAGAAGTCATTTTAACTTGAAGATACACATTTACAGTCGGTAGGGTAGTTATTTTTATATTTTTTTAAAGAGTCTTTTTGATGATGTACTTTCGTATATTATATTATAAAGAAATAAGCCTTTTTCTAAATACTACCAATTCATCAGAACATGACATGTATTTAGGTTGTTTGAGATTTTTTCAGGCGAAACGGTTTATTGTGAGTCTTATCTGAAGTTTTTCTTCTTCTTCTTCTTCTTCTTCCTTTGTTTCGGCGCTGTTATGATCTCGATGTCGAGGGGATCATAACTCTCCCACGTATCTGCTGTTTTTCTTACTTTTTGAAAACAAATTAAATTCTTAAAAAAAAAAACTATAAAACGACATGCCTTGCTGATTAAGAACCTTCTTCGTTAGTCTTAAAAATTTTCAGCAAGAACGACATTATTTGTAATCACGTTTTTTTTCTCGGAAGAAGAGTGAGTATTTAGAATCTTTAAATGTCAACAAGTGTTTTTTTAATAAATCCAACTTATTAGAATGCTCCCGATTCGCATGTTTGGTTTTCCATAAATCCACAAAAAAGAAAACCAATGAAAACTTAAGCAATTAAATTCTGATTAAAATAAATAACATAGAACCTCTATTGATACAATTCTTTCAGAGGTAAGAGTTTCTAAGGTTTGTCTTCGAAATTTACTAAGCAATGATGAATTTCTCGACGACTGACCCACCGATTGACGAACGCTTGAATACCGAAGAATGTCGATAAATCAAATTGAGTTTTTCACTGTACATTTGTAACAGGCTAGATTTATCATTTGATTGTTTCTGAGAAGAATCTCGTGTGGTCGAAATTGAGCGGCATATTAATACTAATTATTGTCCCCCGTCGTCTGGGTCTGGAATTTGTATCGTAAAGTTAACGCTCGTCCCACACAAAAGCTGTTCGGTTAATTCAAACCAAACTCGGAACTTCACTGGTCCAAAGAATAATATCGGGGACATGTTGATGTTAAATTTTGAAAGAAAAACATATTTGGCGGATCAGTTGATAGAAAAAGCATTCACGAAACGACAACAGATAGCGACTTCTGACTCATTGGCTCTAGAGCAGTTCGTAATAATCTTAAACATGTGTTCACTTCAAGGAAAAGCTGTCGGCTCTGACAATTTCCTTATTTCTGCAACATTCAGAACTTGGCTGCCAAAGTTAAAGAAATAGCGTGCAACCCATCAACCTAGTCCCCAAAACTACAGGGAATAGTATAAATATTTAGCAGCATTTCCAATAGCTGCTAAATGGTCGTCTTGAAATGTGAAAAATAAGCCATTTCCTTTTAACTAAGAAGCAGCTTCCGTTTCCAATTTTGAAATGCCATACGAAATAGCTATGAAAAGCTTAAGAACAAAAAGGACTATAAGAACTATTGGTTTATCGGCACACCTCTTAAAATTCGAAGCTTATGCTTTAGCAATATGAATGCATCAGCACATCAACCAAGTATTATTTTAAGGACGATTGGCTGGATTAACAACTTCAAAAACCCCTTCTCCAAAAAGTCGATTCTACGTTCTGCTAAATGTAACATCTAATATAGGTACTTTTTGATTATTTCTGTGAGCGTTTCAAGCCATTCTTCATACTGGAAATGACCAACAAATTTCAAGTCCAGGATCACCACATTTTCATCGATTTAAGCTCGCTTATGATTGCAATTATTGACGATAGCCAAGCTCTGGATCGAAATGGAACTAAAACAGCTTTAAACTGGTTCCGGATTAGATAGTGTGTAGACCAAAGCTTCTTTTTTCAATGAGTATTTCCAACTACTAAGGTTCCCGGATGATATCAAAGTCATTTGCCATTCCCAACACTCGTACTGGAAACCCGTACGGCGCTTCTTATATATTTTTTAAATTAAAAAATGTTTGGGATTCAAACTTGATACCATAAAGTTTGACTACATACGAGTACATAAGCCGTTGTACTACCACTCGTGCTACCGCATACATGTGATTTCAACAAAATTTTGTTTAAAATCTGTTCAAACCGAAACAGATAGTACTTAACACTTCAAACAAAAAAGAGCTTTATTGATGGTAATGGAAGCATAATAGAAACATTTGCACATCTCGAGCACCGCCTTTTCTTTCATTATTTTACCGTTATTTTTATAAGCACTTTTATAGTGATATACGCATTGGCTTTCCTCCCCTTAAGCCGTTCAACCATAATACTCGCGCTTCAGGGAATACCAATCAGTCTACGTTTGATTCCAATTCAGAAATTCTTTCGTAAGCCGAACTACACGAATGTCAAATGCTTTTTCATACGGGTTGCCCAAGAAACAATTTTAGCTGTATTAATGCTTGAAAAGCGCTTTCGGAGCTAATCTTAGAGCTAGTCAATTCAAAAACACGCTCTAGATGCGCCTTTAGAGCAAGCATGGAGCCCACTTCCAGCTAATTCATTGAGTTTGAGAGCACTTTTTAGCTCCTTAATAGTGCTTCTAAGTAGGTTTTGACAGCTAAAAGCTTTAATATACACTTTAAAACTGCCATAGAGCCGCGTGCCTTTACGTTTTTTATTAGTATTAGTAAATTAATACAAATCATACTATTGAACACGAAAAGAAATTATTATTTGTGTTGGTAAATCATCTTAGCATCATAATTTATTTTCATAGAACAATGAGTAAAGGTAATAATTAAAAGCCATAATACGTTCAACATGGGAGAGATTTCTAAGTGCGATTTCATTTTTATCAGAAATGTTGATATTGTACTTCGAAATATTACAACACCCTTCTTAAATAATTTGTTTTAAGTGGATGGTAAATTTTTTTTATTTCAATTTTTAACTTGAGAAAAAAGTATTTATTTTGCTCGTGCACTTTTTTGGATAAGGCTTCTGTGTTTATCATGATTCTTTTAAAAATGGAGTCATCACAACACTGTTAATAGTTTTCTTTTCCTGTTTTATAAAAATTCTTAAATATTCGTCATTTTGTTAAATACACATGAAGATATAGCTTGCAGCTCTTAAGTAAATCTTTAAAAAATTCTTTTGCTCTTAAAGAGCTATTTTAAAGGGTGCAGTATCAAAATGCTAACATGCTTTTCAACAGCTGATAAAAACATTACTATGGAGAAAATTTATCGAGCAGAAAGCTCTTAAATGTAACATATCTTAAGATTGTTAAGAAACTCCATTATAGAGCTAGATATTTAAATTCGTCTACCAGGAGCTGCAATATGTTTTGAAATAGAGCTAGGGCCGTGCATTTAACTCTCTCAGAGCTATTTAAGAACATATAAATAACATTTAGCTCCAACGATGTTACTTGGGTGGGTACGATATCCCGCTCTTCATAATCCCGTTTTTTTAAATCCCGTTTTTATAATCCCGTTTTCTTAAAATAGCGCTTTTTAAAATTCCGTCTCTTATAATTACGTTTTTTTATAACCCCGTTTCTTATTACGACGTATAAACAGCGAGGTATGAAAGGGGGTCAAGCTACGCCCCCCCCCCTCGCAACCCCCCTACTTGGGTACACTCAGGGTTGCAAAAGCTTAAGTCACTTGTAAGCTTAAGCTTGGCTTTAATTCACAAGCTAGTGAGTGACTTATGAATTAAAAAAAATATAATTCAGCAGCTACGAACTGACTTATGAATTAAAAAAAATTTAATTCACAAGTCAGTTGGTGACTTGTGAATTAAAACAAATTAAATCATAAGCTTCTTAGTGACTTATGAATTAAAAAAAATTAATTCAGAACCTACTAAGTGACTTATGAATTACAAAAATTTAAGTCATGGGCAAGTAAGTGACTTATGAATTAAAAAAATTCAAATCATCAGCAAGTAAGTGACTTATGAATTAAAAAAATTTAATTCAAAACCAACTTAGTGACTTATGAATTAAAAAAAATTTAATTCATAAGTTAATGGATAAATGCTGATTAGAAAAATTATGAAATGGATAATTTATAAGCTAGTGTGATAATCTTATGATTTAAAAACTAGATTTGAAAGCTTTTGTTAGTCAAAACAAGCTTAAAAATTTCCAATCTACCAACTAACTTATGAATTAATTTTTTTTTTAATTCACAAGTCACCAACTGACTTGTGAATTAAATTTTTTTTAATTCATAAGTCACTTGGTAGGTGGTGAATAAAATTTTTTTTAATTCATAAGTCACTTAGTAGCTTAGGATTTAAATTTTTTTAATTCATAAGTCACTTTGGAGGTTGTGAATTAATTTTTTTTAATTCATAAGTCACCAAATATCTTATGAATTAAATTAAATTCACAAGTCATCTATAGACTTATGACTTAAGGATTTTTTAATTCAAAAATTCGCAACCCTGGGTACACTATAGGATTTGGGGTAGGTGCGAGGTTGGGTGTACGCAAAGTTTCTTTAGCATTTAAAGAATCTGGAAAATAACCAACATAAAACCAATAAGTTTTAACTACGTATTATAAAAAACCGGATAAGCGGTATTAGACGGGATTTTAAAAAGCGGGATTATAATATAACGGGATTTTGAATAAATGGCATTTTAAAAAGCGGTATTTAAAAAAAAAAAAGTATTATCTATAGAGGCCGGTATTTTAAAACTTTTTTTTGCAGGATTTTTCAAAAATGGGATTATAAAAAGCAGGATTCCGTTACGCTCCCCATATTCCCCATATACATACATTTCGTGGTGCAACAGCTCGAAGTGAACCAGGACCTAGTGACCCACAACTCTCAACCATTCCGGTGAGCGTGTTACCATGGAAGGAGGGGACCTCCATTTTTTTGCCGATTCGAACGGCTAATCAGCAGCACTTTCCTCTCTTAAAGGATTTGTCAATTCCTCGCAAGAGGCAGTACACCCCTTTTTTGGAACAGCTGAGAATCAAACTCGAGACCTTTCGCATGACTGTCCAATGCACTAACCATTATGCCAAGGGGTCAAAAACTTTCCCTCCCATTATGATATTCAGTCATTCAAAACCATTCCTTTTAAATCCCCCCAACTTTTCTCATACTCTGCTCAAACATTTTAAGGGTAGTCATAATTCCTTTAGTCCAGTGCCTTCAAAATTATTTAAAAAAAAGTTCTTACTCTCTGTTGACAGAACGATCTATCCGGAAGCCCCATCGTTCTGAATTCTGATAACACAAGGAAGAGGGCAGTATTAAACACTATATTATGTTTCACGTAAAATAAATGTTCCTTTCATACATTCATCACATTGTCTATATGGATTCCATAAATATGTAAATTAATATTCAAATGTTTTACAATGTGAAAATTGAAGACTCACCCATTTGCTTACGATTTAAAGTGTTGCAAACAAGTACCACTTTAGCATCATTTTGCTGCCTTTTATTTCTTCAATCCAGAAAAAGTAAATAATAAAAGTCATCGTGTCGTCCTTGCTGCAGAAACAACATGAACATATATATGAAAGAAGCGAAACTGATTCAATTTCCATGTTTTTATTTTGTCTTCCACATCATCATCGCACTCCCCCGAAAGCAAAGAGAATCGACTTGTGTTAGGGGAACCCTCTTCCCCATAGGTATACTATTTAGGTGAAAAGAGCACAACGTTACGGTGACGAAGACGCCGACGGGGGTAGGATTTGCAAAGCTCTGCGTTTGTCATTCACTTTGCACTTCTTGTCTCACCAAAAAACGGAATATCCACACATCTGATTCCTTTTTATCAACACAGAATAATATGCAATCCTTGTTCTCCTCCTGCGTCATCTTATGGAACATTCTTCATATTAAGAGCAAATATTTGCCCCCGTATGACAACACTTCCTTCGGAGCTCCCAATCTATAGTACTTCTCTGTGCTTCTTGTTTTTGCTTCGGGGCAACACTCAGAGCAGTCAATGTGTTCCAAGCATGTATAGCAGAAGCTGGATTCGAGCTGGATTTCCTTGCCTAGTCTGCCCTGTATGTGACTTAGGCGACAAAATGTCATTTCATACTGAAATGATATTCAATTGTAAACGAAAGGCAATGGTGTCTTCTTGGCTCCATTTACCCTTTCTGCTTGCTAACAGAGGAGTCGGAGTTGGTGGGCATGAAGCGGCTACCCCCAGCTATAATAATAGGTACACAACACATCCGTCGGTTACCCCCCAGTATGCACGTTGCACAATTCACACTCAGTGACGGTGATGGTGACGGAGTGGAAGGATATATTCTCGAAAGGAAATGAACAACCAATGTGGGTTCGAGACGGGCCAAATGCCTTGGTGAGAGATTGTAAGAGGACTTGTCTCAGGATATTGAGGATAAAACGAAAAAGAAAGTTAAACTTCAAGACTACTACGGCGTGCATACATCGTATGTATGTATATCGAAACGAAATGTGTATCTACATTTTTTGTGTACTTACATGAACATGGAGCACAAGGCCAATGTTGGGAAAATATTAGCACTTTAGCATGAAGGATATGGATCCTTGTCACGATATTGGCACACCCACTACAACAGCTCATTCAAAATGATGCACGAACTTCCACAACAGCTGATGAATGATAAAACCAGCACTCCGACAGGCAAAAATTCAATAGCAATTAATCAACCATATCAATATCAATATTTTCAGTGTGTTTTTACTGATTGTCGATGGTGCAATTTGCAATTTTAAAATGCAATCACAATCGATGCCATTTTAATGAAATTCGAAAATATGGTTAAAATTTCAATTTTAATTCGATCACATCGATTGATTCTTTGTTTTCATTTCCGTCCAATTGGTTAAGGTAGTTTTAAAATATTGACTTGCTTGGGGGAATGGTTAGTGGTAACAGGCCGAATTTAATTTCCTTTGTTTGAAATCATTTGAAAGAAAAATTTGTTGGTAAGATCTCTCTAAATCTTTGTTGAAATACAAAGATATTACAATCATTGTTTTCATTGATTTCTAACAGTTCAAAGAAGTTTATCTGTGTTAAATAATAATTTATAATATAAAAAAGAAAATTTATAGGAAAATTGTACAAAATGCACAATTGGGTTGCACGAACTTGATCTTATGTAATAGTCTTATGGCCAAATGCATAAACAAACAATAGACACACATGTATTAAAACTCCTGCAGCCTGAAATGGGGATATGTGCCTAAGGCATGGCGAGAAGTCAAAGTGGTATTTATTCCGAGAGCTGGTAAGCCTAGTCACACGAATGCTAAAGACTTCAGATCCATTAGTCTAACATCTTTTCTCTTAAAAACGTTTGAAAGACTAATAGACATACATATACGTAGCACACTGAGCCCGGAGGTCATATCATAAAGGTAAACGTATTGAGGCAGTACTATACAGTGTCATCTACACGATTGAAAAAACGCTAAAAACAAGGAATACACCCTTGCTGCCTTCTTAGACATTGAAGGAGCTTTTAACAATGTCCCAAACGAGGCTGTTGAAGGACCACTCGTAAACCTTAAGGTGCTTAATACCATCATCAGATGGATAATGTGCATGTTAAAAAACAGACAGATCAACTTGGAGCTAAGTGGATCTATTTACACAAGAATCGGCAGCTAATAGCGCACTTCGACTTAGCCAAACGTGTAACTGGTGACTGAAGAACATTTTGAACACCTGTTATAACTGTTTTAGTACACATATTAAATAAAAAATATCTAAACCCACACAAAATCATTTTTATTCATATAGCCTTTGGAGCTTAAGGCAAAAAAACATTTTTATTAAAATTTACGTGTTTCAGATTTTTTCAAGCTTCATAAAATCCATGAATTTTTCCGCAAACTTGCTATTAAGTATTATTTTTATTATTGTTACCTTAATTCAAAAAAAATTCTAGAACGCTATTTTTATTACACATTTCCTAGAGAAAATTTTGCCCAAAGTCAAAAAATTACCATGGGCAAGAAAAACGGAATCTGCTAAAAACTGGATATCTCAAGACCGAGATAAGATATCAAACTTGTTTAAGCGCAATTCTAAATATAAAGTTCTAAATGAAGTTTCTTTCATTACTACTAACAGCGCAATTACCGTTAACATGGGTCGGGGTGCAACAAAGTAAGCCATTTCTTAAATCCCCGATATATCATATCAAAATTGGCCCTTACGGTATAACAATTTTTTTTTTAGCATATAACGAAGAATCACTCCCTAAAATATTATGCACGAATTAAAGGACACCCTTACAAATTTCTTTAAAATTTTTCAATTAAAAAATTTGGGATGCTAATTTTAAGTATTTAGTTACATAGAATTTTCAAAAAGAAAAAAATTTGAACTTTTTTTCAAATACCCAAAAAATATTTTTCAAATATTCTTATATACAATAGTAGTTTAATTTTTAAAAATTCGGAAATCAAATAAAAACTAAATTTTTATCAAGTTTTTTATATACAATTTTATATGCAAAATGATTAGGTATATTGAATGATTTACATTTAAAGACGTCATTTCAAAATTTAATCGAGAACCCATTTTCAATCTAAAAAAAATTTTTGAAAATCTTTAAGACCCATATTTTTTCAATTTCCTGTATACAAAATGTGGTTAGGATCGTCGGAGCCGATAGTGAGAAAGTTTAAAGTAAAACAAAATGGTTCTGTGACAAGTACCGCTAACACAATTTTTTTCTAATTTTTTTTTTTTCACCAAAGCTTAGTACTTGCCCATAATAGCAAATTTAGTTTTATTATAAAAATCGTTATACATAATTGTTTTTGAGATAAATAAAATTTTTCATAACGGCTGTATGGCAGGTATCGTTATGTTTGGAGCTAAAAAAAAAAAGAATTCAATACCAAGTCTGAAGAAAATACCTCCAGTTGGTTAGACTGTAGGTACAGACTTACAGACGTAAGGACAGAAAAACGGAATTTGCAGGATCCATTTGTTCGTGTTCTCTGTCATCGTAATGTCAACTTTTATCAAAATCTCGAGTTTTTTTTTTTTTTTAAATACAGAATTTGCCCTATAGTATCTATGTATGTACAGTGACGAGCAAAAGTGGTCAAATGTTTTCGCTTACTTGAAAAATTGATTTAAAGTAAGAGTTTTTAATAGAATTAAAATCTTTTTTTATTTTTTTTATTTTGTTTATTAAACTAAATTTTATTATTTATAATAACTTTTTCAAAAAATCATATATTATACAAAACAAAAAATATTCCATTAGTTTTTAGACTTGTCCAATTATGCACGTTTAAAATTAATGTTTTTTCTTTAGTATTTAGTCCATAAACCTTTATTTTTAATAACTTGGGAGCAACGCTTTAGCATATTTTCCATCACCAAATTATGGAGAAATTGCTCTGGAATACGGGCTCATTCTAGCTCCATTCGTTGCCAAAACTCCTGAGTGTTTGATGTGTGATTTTTGTGCTGCCCCAACCGTCACTTCACTGTGACCATAAATTTTCCATTGGATTGAGGTCAGGGCTTTATGCTGGATATGTCATCGTCGTAAACTATTGATTTCTCAGCCATTCCGAGACAATTTTTGACGTGTGTTTTGGATCTCCTTCCTGCTGAAAAGTTATTTCACAATCATTGAAACCTGTTGATGCAGTAAAAGTTGGTAAATTTGTCTTCAAAATGTCCAAATATTTTTCTTTGTTCATGATGCCATCGATTTTCACCAAAGGACCAACAGAGTTCTACGAGAAACAGTCCCAAGCCATCACCGAACCTCCTCCATGTTTCACAGCCTTTTGAACTTGATGTTGTTGAAGTGGTTCTCCAGGACGTGACCAATAAAAATATCTACCATCCGTTCCTATTCTTTTGACCTTCATCTCGCCCGACCAAAAGACTTGTTTCCATTGGTCAATGGTCCAGTGTTTGTGCTTTTTAGCAAAAGCTAACCTGGCTTTAATATTTTCGCTGAAAGCAGAGGCTTCTTCGGTTTCTCTTTAGCGTTTAACCCAATTCTTTTGAGTGCCCGGCGTGCAGTCCATTTCACTAACTGGCTTGTCTATGTTTTGGGCTGCCTGCTTAGGTGTCTTGGACCCACAACTTCTCAACTCTTTCCATTCTTCTAGCTTCCAAATCAGAAGGTAGTCGTTTTCGTCCTTTTTTCATTGGAGGGACATCGATGTTTTTCTCTTTTTTTTAATATTAAGCACATAAGTTTTTGAAATTTTTAAAATTTTGGACACTTCACGCGATGTTTCACCACTTTTTAGTAAAAAAATAGCGCGGTCGATTTGATTTTTACATTTTTTTTTTTCATTTTGACAATAATCAACTTTACACGTTTTAAAATGAACAATTTGCCCAGAACAAACTATCAACAAATAAAATTATCTCAACTGTTACTTGTTAAATAACAGTAAAACAAACAAAGCACAATAGAGAGGAACATCTCTCAATGAACAAACAATGTTAAATCTCTTGAAACTAAAACGTGCATAATTGGACAAAACCAGAAAATTATTATTATTTTTTTTGTTTGTATAATATATTATTTTTTGAAAATTTTATTATACGTAATAACTGTGAGTCAAACAAACAAAATAAAAAAAATAAAAAAAGATTTTAATTCTATTAAAAAATCCTTACTTAAGTCAATTTTTCAAAAAAGCGAAAACATTTGACCACTTTTGCTCGTCACTGTATATTGCAAATAAAAAGTGACTGTATAAGAAATTGCATTCAAAACCATTATGCCGATTATGATAAAGTCCAAAATTCGAACAAATAATTTAATAATAGGTACAGTGAGTAATTTCATACCTTCAAAGTATCCCTTATCAAATTATAGATCGTCAGAATTAAGGGAAAGAAAAAAAAATCAAGGTGCGGTTTTCGAAAAAAAAAACAATTTTCGTGAACCATTTTTTAACATTTGTATCGTGGTTACCGTTAATTTTTCCAGATAAAATATTTTTTTTTTCATAAAGGTATACTACTAACAAACTGTTAATTATCAAAATTCAAAATAAATAAACATAGGGCTTACAAAATATAGGATTTAAGAAAAAATTGGAATTTTTCTTAAGAATCAAGAAGAAAGTTTTTGAAAATTTGAATACAATATACGTTTAAAACTTGTAAAGAGCTTTAGCATACAAATCAGTTGTACTGTTTTTGAGAAAACCTAAAAAACAAAAAAGGGGTCTATTTTTGGAAATTTTTTTCTCAACCATTTGCTAGGTTTTAATAAATAAAATATTTTATTTTTTTTAATCTATGGAACAGTATCGTTATTTTTGGTCTTTAAAAAAAAAACTGTGTGGCGAAAAATTTAAAAATGCTATCTACCAAGCTTAAAGAGAATCGGTAGAGCCGCTTAGGCTGTAGTCGAACTACTTATTTCGTTTTCGCTGTCATTGTAATGTAAAATCTGATCAAAATCTCGAGCTGGATTTTTTTACGAATCCATAACTTCTCATATAGTACCTATGTATATGTTGCAAGTATTTTTAAGATTGGTGGAAAAAAAAACTAAAAATTGGGGAGGTTACAATGAGGAAGAGTAACTTATTGTAATTTTCACAAGAGTTACAATTAAGGATACAAGAGGAAGTAATTTTATGATTGACTTGCCTTCAGAAGATAGGTGACTCACGCAACGGAGTGTGGCCAAAATAACAGAAGTCCAAAATATTTGTTTTGGAAAAAAAATGGATTTAAAAGTTTATAAATCTCCTAAAAATCCAGTTTTGGTGATCTATTTCACTTTAATATCTTAAATAATAACAAAACCAATCGTTAAAATTTACAAAAACAAATACATAAAGCAGTATTCAAAAACCGAGTCAAAATAGAGAATTTTAAAAGTTTTTTTAGTGTTCCCGCTTGATCCGGCGTTTATCGTCTTTTCCCTTCTGTGACTTCAAGCTTTTATAAGATTCGCGGAACATTGTTGGAGTAACGGTAAAAAAACACTGTATCCTTTTCTGTTCTTCAGATACCTGTGGTTGTATCACATTTTCCAAAGTGAAATTCAATGAGTTTTCTGATGAGTAAGGCTCAAACTTACTCATCAAAAATCCGTTTCCTCATTTAGGGTTGTTTTTACATAATAAATAAATAGAAATAAATATTGCAACCATGCAATGATTTGACAACCAAACATGTTCCCATTTGTGTCATCTACACAATCAATCAAACTGCATTTGGCTGTGCCGAGAACGACATTAATTTATGCTCAGCAGTCTCGAGACCGATTTCGGGTGTTTGCATCGATATTTAAAACATTGCAACAATAATTTATTGTGTTTTATAATTCACTCGCGTTCAACACAGCACGAGTTATGGGGAGTGTCAGGAAAGGAGAGAAAGGAGTTGTTAGAAAATTGGTTTTGAAAGTTTGAAAAATGAAGTGGCGAGGCAAAACAGTGAAATGGATTAGTTTCAGACAAGAGATCATATTCTTGGGGACCAGCAGCATTTATTTTGTGAAGATCAGTCTATAAGCCGAGTTATTGAATTGTTCACTTCTACTTTATTTTAGTTTATCAAAGAACGAGCTAAACAGCGACCGCACCCATAGATGATTAAAAGCTGACTGACTCAATTATCCTTCCCCTTTTAACCACACGATCGCTGGCCATGGCCACTCTCTCTCTCTCCGTTTTGAGTGGGTAGTTTGTTCTTCTTTTATGTGAAGTGAGGACTGAGGAAAGGGATCGTTTTTATTCCTCGTGCAATGTCACTCAACAAGTCTTGAAAACGCAACTCTATAAAATGCCTTAGAAATATCATGCGGAGAATTCTTACTTTCTCCAAAACAATGTAAAGATCTGTTTCACTCTTCGGTACGAACTGAAATCAGATTATCAGTGAAACGATTGTTACGAAAGTCATATTGTCGGTCATTGGAGCTTTCGGTCTAGGAGATATTTCTGGAGCTGATGATTGTTCAGCGATTCAATGACTTTAGAAAAGAGGGACGTAGGTGCAATTCGTTAGTAGGAGGAGGGGAGGAAGGATTACCTTTTTTTAGGAAAAGGCTGGACAAATGCTGTTTTCCAGATTCCAGAACAATATTAGGAATGAAAAGGCCTACGCCTTGGTTTTTCTACCGGAGGAGAGCACCACCTCAGAAAAATGGGGATATACCATCAGGACCATCGGATTTGTCTTCTCGAAGGACTCTTGCGATTGTACGAGTGCAGAAATTTACCTGTCCTAATGAATGATTTACGTTCTAAAGTGCAGAAGGAGCAATGTTGCTGTCAGGGAACGTAGAGCGAGCCTTCAACATATTTCGGGATAAAACTTAAGTGCTTTTGTAGTTCTCTTAAAAGTTTTAACTGCAGAAATGGACACGAAGTAATGTTATCTGCCCCTCTTACTGCAGTTCCTTCATGCCACATATAATTTTTTGAAGTATGGTTTAATTGAACGTCAAAAGCTGCCTTTTTAAAAAAAAGTATCCATTTTGGCAGGCATTTCTGCAGATCGAAAACAAATTAATCTATCTGCTTGAGTTTCCGGTATATCTTTTTTCTTTGTATTGCATGCCACGCCTGCCTACTCATAATAAATTGAGAAGGTCATGTTTAAAGTTCCACTCAAATTAATTTTTATTTATGACGACCATAATTATCGCGTAATGCGCGAAAAGTGGCTGCGTTTGAGTCACCAATTTTGTAGTACGTTTTAATAATTTAAACAATTAGTTGATATTATGACTTTTCAAATGACATCTGAGTTTGACAAATGTCAAATGCCAGCGCTACCAACTTAAAACCACGAAATGTATGACCCTCTATGTATGCAAAGGTATTATATGACAAGTTATGGATTCGTAAATAAAAACGACTCGAAACTTTGATCAGATCATGATAGGAAAGACGAAATAAGTGGGTCTCACAGTTCAGGTTGTCTGTTTGACTAAGTACACCCTAAACTGCTCGACGGCTTTTCTTTAAACTTGATAGTTAATATTTTAAAATTTCTCTGTTAATAAGGTTCTTTTTTAGACCAAAAATAACGATACCTAACATAAATTTTTTTTTTTTCAAAATTTGAGAAAAAAAAATATATTTTTTCTCAAAAACAGTTTTTTTAATAAAAAATTAAAAAAATTCATTCAGTAATAGCTACACAACGGTTGAAGAAAAATTTACGAAAAATGGTTATTAATGCTATCTCCCTTAAAACCATATTTTTTTTGTAACCCGTAAACTGGTTAAGGTATATGTCCTTATCCTAACGCTAAAAAGCTTGAATTTTATTTTGTATTCAAATTGTCAAAGAATTTTATTTTTGAAAAGTCAATATTTCGAAAACCACATGCTTGATTTTTGAAGCTTGATAATCAACAGTTTCTGAATTCTATCTACAAGATTTTGCAAAACTTCTTTTATTTTATCTAAAACTCTCTGTAAAAATGTTAAAATTAGTTTTCGAATATCGTATTTTTCTCAAAAACGGCATCTAGAATATTTAATATTTTTTTTTCTGTTTCACTTAATTCTTATAATCCATAGTTCAATAAAAAATATAAATTAATACATTATTGACAGTTTTATTACTTTTTAATTATTGGTATAACTTATTTTACATAATACAAAAGAAAAAAGTTACAAAAAAACATTCCGTATTCAAACTTAAAAAAAAAATATTTTTCGGATTTAAAAAAAAAGATCTACTTTTTTCAAAATCAGTTATCTCAAAAACTGGTCACTTAATTTTCTTGGGAATTCAATTACAGAATTTCTTTCTTAGAAATGTTTAAATGTCTATATAAGAACTTGTTTTTTTTTTTAAAAAAACTACTACAATTTTTTAAAATTTTTGTTCCAATTACCTATAGACTTGATTTAGCCAATAAAAAAAAATATTTTATGGTTATAAGCATTTTTCTCTTATAACATTAATTTATTGTAATTTATTATAAGAGCAAGTTCGTACATTTTATTTCCTTGCAAAACTCAAAAGTTGAGGAAAAACCTAAAAATAAAATAGTACACAATTATTACTTAGCCCCCCTTAAAAAATTATTATGTTAATTTGAATAGCACGTGTAGCATATAGACTACAACGACTGTTTAATTCTAACCTTAGTATCACAAATGTATGAATTTAACTCCAGGGGCCCAAGCTTATTCCACTTCTCTAAAGTCATTTTTCTCCATTCAGTCGACTTGCTTGTATAGTTTCCCTCGCAAGGACTTTTCCGTGAACATTTTATCATTTCCATAAACCAAATATTATTAATATTTTTGTTGATTTCTTCGTTACATAATATTATTAACAAATTTCCCTTGAAGCATAATCAATCTGATCTCACTTTCGTTTCAAAATAAATTTCCTTTGCGGGCTTCATCGGAGTCAGTGCCTATTTCGTGCTCATAATGAAGTTATCGCATTATTTCATAATAAATTGAATGGCAAGTCAAATATTTAATTTACACCCTTATCAAAAAAAAAATAATCAACACATCCACCATTATACGAATGGGCAACCCCCACAACTGACGACAGCGATGTTTCCAAAAAGAGGACTCGTCAAACAAACTCGTTGTTGCTTCATTTTGATTCTGCTGAGCAAAGGCGGCGGGTCGGGCAGCAGCGGGGTTACAATGACAAACTCATATACATATCTTAATACGCTATCATATCTTCCAGTAAACACATCCCACTCTTAATCAAACATCATGTGACATTTATTGGGGCCGTTATCATATGTATGCT
>CAWVOZ010000166.1:0-15295 GCA_963931855.1 Philhelius festivus | reverse complement strand
ATGACCCACTGTGCGGCGCACAGTGCGGCGACTAGTGGAAAAAAATAAAAAAAAAAATGTGCCAAAAATGTGAAGCAAGTATGCCAAATTCAAGGTAATAAGTCTAAATGAATGAATCGACAGTTTATTTATGATAAAGTTCAATTTTCTGTTGTCAGAGATCGTCAGAAGATCAGCAAAATAACAAATAGTGATTTGTAGGATTTGTACTTACCGGTTGAAAGAGCGTTTACTGAAGAAAAGAAAAGAACATACGATATTTTTTTCGCTATCCTCACAATCAGGAGAGAAAATATAGTTATTCTAACTGCATATTTTTTTTTTACATGTAAATTTAAATTTTTTTTTGAGAGTCCAATTCAAAGCTTCTTTTTTCGTGTTAAGCACTGACTTTGATAAGTCATATATTTTGTGTGGTGCCATATGGGAAAAAAGTGTTCTTATTTAAAGAAAGAAAACAATCGTATCTTTTAAAAAAGTAAGTTTTTTTTGCAACAACTTGCACTTTTTCTTGCAACAAGTGTTTGTTTACGAGCATTTTTTACAGAATATGTTCAAACAGAGAGCTTTTTGATGTTTGGTTTTCCAACTCAACAGCCCCAGTACCTGGTGTATTGCAGTTTATGGATATAAAATTAAATATGCAATCCAATTTAGAAACTGAAGATCAGAAAATCTTAGCAAGACACGCATCAACAACTTGCTCAGAAATAAATAAACGTTGTCACTTTAATCGCTTATACACTCGAAGACTCGGATAGTGATCTTTTTTAATAATTTTTATTTTTCGGTTTTTCTTTTTGTTATAATTTTTTTGAACAATTATTTTTGTCAACAATAAAAGCATCCATTATATTTTGCAAGATCTTTTATGCGAAATATTCTGTGGTCGTTGTGCTTTGAAAAAATGTATATTTTCCTACTAACCTTTAAAATATTACAACTTTTGTATATCGAATAATCATCAAATTTTTTAAATGTTTGGCTTCTAACTAATCATTTTACAATTGTAGGCGTGGCAGTGGGTGGATTTTTGTTCAAATAAATTTTTCTTATCAAACACATTAATTTTGTACATTTTTCAATATCATACGAAAAAAAAAATCAATTTTATAGCAAAAGTGGGCGTGTCAGTGGGCGAAATTTGCGCTATTTTAACTCATAATTTCTTCACCAACCAGAATATTAATAATTAAAATCACTATCGTACTAGAAGTTTTCATGTAACCAATTTATTACCAAAAATGGGCGTGGTAGGTGGCGTGAAAATTCCTCAAATTGAGTAAAATCCCCTATTTATTACATTTAGCAACCAATTTTTGATCACAGTTATCTTGATTTTGAAAAATAGATTTTTTTCCACTACTTGCATACAATCGACGCACTGTGCGGCGGTGTTATTAGGACATATTTTTTCATCGACGATAACGATCGTCACGTTACTTTGAATGGCCAGCGTTATCGCGCCATGATTACCAATTACACTAGTTTACACAAAAAAAGTACCTCAGTAGTAGGAATAAGGATACTTGAGACTGGGAACTTTTTTTACGACTTTTTTCATGGTTTTATGGTTTTTAATGGCTTTTTGGGTTTTAATGGCTTTTTAAACGTTTTGTTTTTCTTTGTCGGCATGAGCGGCGCACAATTCGGTTCAGTTTTTCTTTTTTGTATGACCCTTTTTATATTGGTTTTTGTTGGCTGTGTTTTTTATTGCTTTTTAAATGTTTGGTTTTTGTGTTGGAAAAAAAAATATATTGGTTTTTGTTGGCTGTGTTTTTTTATTGCTTTTTAAATGTTTGGTTTTTGTGTTGGAAAAAAAAGAAAGTATTTTGACATTGTCATTGAGGATCGGTATTGGAAAATATCAGTCAAGTGCATTTTTTAAAATGTACTGTTGCCCGTTGATGTTTTTCAAGTATCTCGTTGCAGATAGGGATAAATATACATCTGTTTGTCATCAGATATACGGACTTTTTACATGAGGACTTTGACCTAGTGCGATAGGATTTGGTGGTGGTTGTTTTTAACACGTTGTACTGTTGCTGTCCGGTTGTGTGTTTCAAGTGTCGTTGTAGCTAGGAACATATTATTTGTATAGATATTTTTGTTTGTCATCAGGTATGCTGACTGTGTTTAGATGAGGGCATCGGTCCAGTCGGATATTTTTAATAGATTTTTTATTGTTTTGTTTTTTCTCTGCGGTACGAGGCTGCTGGTTTTTTGTTGATTTGTTTCGGGGGTGGGTGAATTATGGATTGGTTAAAGAAGATGTGGTGCATTATGAAAGAAAGAGATCTTTTGTGGAGTTTTAATTGGTTTTTGTATATTGAGGATACCGATCCTCAATATAATATATGTCAAGTGAATCTTATGCACTAATGTTGAAGCTAGAAACATATGTGTTTTATTTTATGACTTTTTAGATGAGGGCATCGATCGATTGCGTTAGAATTTGGTGGTGGTTGAGGGTTAAAATTGATATCAATTTTGTGGTGTGTACTAGCGAGAAGTGTGTGTGTTGGAGTTTGAATTTAAATGAGTAACGATGAGAAGGGATATGTTTTTGTTTCTATTTTTGTTTTAATGGTGTGCCTTGGGGATGATGTATTGTTTGATGTTTGAATTAAAAGATTGGTGGTTGCTTGTGCGCAGATGGGCGCACGGTGGTTTGTTGGGGTCTATGGTTGCTATTTTTAAATGAAATGAGTATGAATATATCTTAAATAAAAGTAAATTGAAATCATTGTAATAAAATAAAGCTTTTTATTTTAATAATATACATAAAAGATGGTTTTTATTTATTTTCTTTTGAAATAGGTATCCATGAATTGTGATCGGATGCAAAACCAAGCCATTTTACAAATAATTGATCTTTTTTCCTTCGCAGCCACTTTTTCGATTAGATAAGTATCGGGAAACTTAGATTTTTGTAGTTCAAGCTCATAGAACCCGCCTTTTATGGGGTTTCCCTGATAGTCTTCTAACAGATATGTAACTGGATTTGTATGTTGAACTTTGGTTATTTTAAAGATTTCTGTTGTCCAATTCGGTGTGTATCCTTTATCAAATACATGCTTGTATTTACTAATTCTTACAAAATCTCCCACCTTGAACTTTGGAGTAATATGAATTTTGATGTGATCATATATAGTTGAAAGTATTTGCTTTTCATTTGTAGCATTGACTTTGGACGGCTTCATTTTAATAGTGCGATGTTTTGAATTGTTGTACTTTTTAGTTAGTGTATCTATCATATTTATCCAACAGTATGAACCATTAGCACTGAACTCTTTCCACATAAGGTTTTTCAAAGTGCGATTAAAGCGTTCGACAATTGAAGCTTTAAGAGGTGAAAATGTTGAATAATGATTGATGTGAAGTTTTTTCATAAGACTTTGAAAAGTAGTGTTGAAAAATTCTTTCCCGTCATCTGTTTGTAAATTGTTGGGAATGCGGCCTTTATTTAATATATTTTCCATAGCTTCAGTGACACTCGATCCGGTTTTATTTTTAATAGGAGCTGTCCAAGCAAATTTAGAAAATGTATCAATTACCGTAAGAAGATATCGATTATTTTCATTATCTGCTGAATATGCCCCCATTTCTACTAGATCAGCTTGCCATAAATCATCAAGCCCCTTGATAATGACTCGCCTTTTTTGGAAAT
The DNA here is from genome assembly GCA_963931855.1 of Philhelius festivus. Taxonomy (NCBI): domain Eukaryota; kingdom Metazoa; phylum Arthropoda; class Insecta; order Diptera; family Syrphidae; genus Philhelius; species Philhelius festivus. The sequence goes on along the minus strand of CAWVOZ010000166.1, from coordinate 11,625 downwards.
TTCTTCTTGCTGACTTATGCAGTTCTTCGACAACGTCTCTTTTACTCATCTTTTCACAGAATGATTAAAACAACAAAACATTTTACCTTTTTATTAGTTTATTCATTTAAGATTTGTTTATAAAAATTTACAATTCTCTTAATTTTATTAATTTTTATTTTAATTTGAAAACATGCACAAGTATCTGGTCCTTCATAGCACAAGTTTGGTGACCAGTTTGAAGTACAGTTCAGGAAATGAAATTTATTTGGTGACATAATATAATCATCCTTTTCGAATCTCTTTACAAACAAAATACAATTCATAGCTTCTGAAAAGTGTGCCTCATGTATGATATGTTGGTTGGATTTTAAAAAGGCTAGAAGATCATCAATGACTAATTTAATTTTAAAAGAAGACATGTTTTTCGTTTGAATTATGAATGGAAACTGAATTCAAAATAAAGTAAATAAGAAACATTATTTTTAAAAATATTTATTTTAATCTTTCATACAACGACATTATTTTTTTAATTCTTATCAACCTATTTTCAACCATATAGCATGCACATGTATCTGGTCCTTCTTTGCATAAATTTGAAGACCAAGGGCAGGTAGGAAAATGGCAACCATAATCAGATGTTGTCGAAGATACATTGATAAATCGTTTCAAGAAGACCATGCAGTTCAAAAGTTCCGTATGATGTTCGTCTAGTAAGATGTTCTTATTTTTAATAACGAATTTTAAGATTTGATCAAAAATCAATGTGGGGTTTATTTTGGGCATCGCGATTTAATGACTGTTCACCTAGGTATTTAAGTAAAGACTAAATTGATTTTAAGTAGACATTAGACATGATATGTTTTCCCTTGTTAAAGTATTTTTCAATTTCGATTTGAAAGCTTTGTCTTAATTGACCAGTTTGCTGATCAACATAGCTTTTGGAAGCAGCGTCTCCTTGTTCTTCAGGTTCCTGAATGTTTTTTTATCGTTTTCCATTTATGTTGTAATCACCGTTTTCTGTTTTGAGAAATCCCTCGCCAGGTGGTCCAGGCAATCCTGACTCGCCCTGCGGTCCCGGCTCTCCTTGTTTGCCTCTTGGACCCCTAGGTGGGGTCCTATATGAATAACGACCAAATTTATCAACACTCATTTTTTTTATTCGATAATATCGGCTTCTTTAAGTTCTTCAATAATTGAAACAATTTCGTTAGAATGATTGTTATTTCCAGCTTGTTGTGAAGCAATGAGAAGTCTCATTCGATCTACAAGCTCATTAGGGTTATCCCAAAATATATAGTCCTTTTTCAGTTTTGATAATTGCATCAATCCATTTCCCGATTGTGGTGTTGATAGTGAATGTGTTGGATTATTAGAAGTATTTGTATTGAATCCTAATAATTTCCTAATTATTTTCGTATACTTATGACCCCGATTGCCACGTATTTGTCCGTGTGAATCATGACCAACCCTATGTGTATTTGTTTCATATAATATGGTCTTGTAATTTTTTAAATCTTCATCAGTGTAGATGCTTTTATCTGGTATTTTCTTAAATATAAGCTCATACAAACCATTTGTTCCTTCAAAGGTTTTATTTTTTATTTGTATATCTTTTCCAAGAATGATTAATTCACCATTTCCAATGTACCACTTCTCATCTTTTGAATATACCCCATACGTTTTATCAAGCGTGTTTGAATTATTTATAAACAAATCTACGTATTTTTTAGGTGTATCATGGAATTCTTCTTGTAATATGAGCTCTGAAAAGTTACGGTGGTTAAGGCTTTTCTTTGGTCGTTTTGGGGTGATGCTATCAGTTAATTCAGGTGAACTGTTAATAAAAGTGTTTGGTGTGATGAATTCATCTCTTAAATATTTTTCCTTTGCTGGGCTTTCAAATTCATTTTCTTGTACTTGTTGTTGTTTAAATTTGCGTTTTGTTTTGTTAATAGGACTTTCAATAAAGTAATTTTGATTTTGTTCTTCTTGTTTTGTGTTTGATTTTTTCACTAACTCATTTAGGGGTCTGGTAATGGGTCTTAGAGTTTCCTCAATTTCGGTTTCGTAAGCTTCTCTACCAGTCCTTAGAGCTTTGTATTTCTTTCGCAGAGCATCGGTGGTTTTAATAAGCTCCTTTGTTAGTTTTTCGTCTATGTTAATCATATTCTAAGATTTATTTCTTCATACAAATGCAGTTGAAAAATAAGACTCGAAGTTGTTGGAAAAGCCTTTCGATGGTTTTCAAACTGAATTTTATATTGTAGTTACTGGTCTTAACTGTTAAATACTGCGTCTCAAACTGGTTTGAACCGCTTTTTACTGCTATAATCTGCTCACTGAACTGCTCTGTACTGCTCTTATAGAACATAACTGTTCATATGATGCAAAAATCAAAAATTTTGTCTATTTTATAACTTGAGGAAGCAGTCAAAGCCTTTTCTATAACGACCTTCATTCAAAGGGCTGTCCTTATCAATTACCAAAAAACCATAATTTGTGTTCCAGCATTCTGCACATACCTTTTGAAACATTTTAAATGTCATATCCGAATTGACATGATCATTATAAACGTGTTTTAAATTCATATCGTCCTGTTTGAAGATGATTAGAAAATTCGCATTGTCCTCGAATTAAGTGTTTCGGTATTCTTGTATATGTTTGGCACAAATAAAAACTATCGATGTGATGATGTGTCCCATACTAAAATACAATCGAATTGTGTCTTGTTTTTTCACAGGCAATATCGTCAAAGATGAATATAGAATTTGGCTTAGCGTCTTCGGGTTGAATAACATCACTGTTATTGGAAAATGTAAAAAAACCCATATTTTTCACTGGTTTTATGGCTTTTCGCAAAAACTCATACTTCGGTTGATGTAGAGATTTAGAATATATATAGATATTTTCAAATTTCAAGCCGTTTGGGTGTAGGAGTAAACTCATCATAACATTTGTTTTTCCACAGTTTGAGGGACCAGTAATTAACCCCCTTATACTATATGGAAACAGTTTACCATGTTTTTTTGTTTCAATATTGCTAGCCAATTCCATATATTTTACTGGTAATTGGTATTGTTGTTTAACGAATCGCATATTGATAAAAACTAAATAATAACTTTTATATGCGAAGTTTATATTCGAAACCCGTCATATCGTTTTCATCTCTCGCAACGTAAAGATGATCATATAAAATGATTGATTATTTAAAAAATTGCAACAGTCAGCGAAACATTGTGAAAGGGGAAGGTTTATTAAACACTGTAATAAACAAACTACCACTCGAACTACATCTACCTGGTTATCAATACTGTGGACCTGGAACAAAACTTCAAGAACGTTTAGCTCGAAGGGATCCGGGGATTAATTTGCTTGATCAAGCGTGCAAACAGCATGATATATCTTATTCTAAATTTACAAATACAAGTGATCGGCATATAGCTGATAAGATTTTATCTGAAAAAGCTTGGCAACGAGTAAAATCCAAGGACGCTAGTATAGCTGAACGTGCAAATGCACTATTGGTTACCAATCTTATGAAGGCAAAAGTAAAATTAAGCATGGGGTGCTCTAAGAATACAGACAAAAAGGCTAGAAATCAGCTAAAAACGAGTTGTTCAGAACATAAAAACGGTGTTAAGAAGTCTAAAAAAGATAGCAAGACTAAACAAGTCTCATTGAGGAAAGTAATTAAGATTATTGGAAATAATCTCAAACGTAAAAAACCATTCAACATAGAAAATGCAATTAAAATAGCATTATCATCGGCTAAGAAAACTGTTAGAAAAAACAGTAATAACATTAAGACACCGCGAGTTATTTCAGTACCAAAACTTGGTGGAGTACTTCCTTTCCTCGTTCCTTTATTTGCTGGACTTTCGGCTCTTGGAGCTTTAACAGGAGGCGCTGCAGGAGTAGCCAAAGCTGTCAATAATATTAGTATTGCTAAAAAAGATCTGGAGGAGAAAAAACGTCATAATGAAAAAATGGAATCGATTGCAGTTGGACATGGCTTACACCTTAAACCTTATAAAAAAGGACTGGGGCTTTATTTAAATCCACAGGAAAAAAACTTCTAGGTTCGCTACCCAATCGTGCATTAAATGAAATAGACTTGAAAAATTTTGCAACCAATTTAATTCCAAATTTTCGAGGAGTTTTCATGCGTGATAATTTACCAAAGACTGGACCTTTAAAAAATGAGTGTGGGATTGTCAATCTTGATTGCTCAACAGGTCCTGGGACACACTGGGTAGCGTATAATAAAAGAGGTAGCCAAACTGAATATTTTGATAGCTTTGGAAATCTTCAACCTCCTATTGAAATAATAAATTATTTGGGTGAAAAACTTAATTATAATTATTCTAATTATCAAAGTTATGACTCTTTTAATTGTGGTCATTTATGTTTAAGATTTTTATATGATTGTTATTTTAAATAAATAAACAGTTTTATTTAAAAATGGTTTCATTGTTTTTCTTATCACCATGGCGTTGACACTTACGCTAAGCGGAAGAAGTTCCCATCTATCTGCTGAATACTTTCCACCTTTGAACCTGGATCAGTATTACGTTTGTGGATTGATTGATTTTCAAACCTACAACTCTATACCGAATGTAGATGAGCGTAACAATTTGTTCCATATAGGGGAATATGAAATTGAAATACCAACTGGGACTTATGAAATTGATGACATTGCAAAATTTATTTCCGAAGAATTATTATTGCGAAATTCTACGGCTGTAGTTAGAATAGAAGCAAATAATAACACAATGATGTCTGAAATCGAAAGCAACGAGAAAATATATTTCAATAAGGATAGAACTATTGGAAAATTACTGGGTTTCAGTAAATGTATTCTTGACTCCGATGTGTTACATTTGTCGGATTTACCTGTTGATATAAATAAGGTGAATATAATACGAGTTGAGTGTAATATCATTACTGGCTCCTATTTTAACAATAGTCCTGTACATACTATACATGAATTTTCTCCAGAAACTGGGGCAGGGTATAAAATTATAGAAGTTCCCAGAAATGTCATCTATTTACCTGTGAACGTCAAACGAATAAGCAGTCTAACATTAAAACTCGTGGACCAAGACGGTGACTTGATAAACTTCAGGGGAGAAAGAATAACTGTGCGATTGCATTTAACCCCAAAATCACAATAATGTTGATCTATAATAGTTATTATAAAATAGATACCAAAGGTTATCATTCATTTAGTCCTAATACAACAGCAACACTATCAAGACCAGAACTTTCATCTGAAAACAAAACCTATCTTCTTGCATTAGGATTTAAACTAAAATAATGAGCAATATGAACGAAATATTAAATATTACTCATGGACCGAGCTATGATAACAGCATATCTAAGTTTGAGTACCATAGTTACTCGCCATTCCTCCAGTCCTTCAATCCAAGTGATGAAATTCGTATCCCTATACAACAACAGGACTTGTGCATTTTACCCTGTGAAAGCATTATGAGCTAAATGGAGTGGACATTGAGAGCAACAAAAACGTTGGCATTACAACATCATTGAAAAATTATATATCATTGAATGAGAATGAAAGTAAAAGCTTAGAAAATGCTTCATGGACTGGAAACTCCACCGTTACACCTGTATCAGGTACTTTTAATTTTTGCATACCACTAAAAAATCTTTTGGGATTTGCTGAAGACTATAAAAAGATTATAGTAAATGCAAGACATGAATTGATTCTAATTCGTACTCGAAGTAATGAGAATGCCTACTATTCTGACGAAGAATTAAAACTTTCAATTTTTAAGTTGCAATGGAGAGTTCCTCATATAACATTATCCGATTCAAATAAACTTACATTATTGAAACAAATTCAGTTAAATCCAATTCAAATTCATTTTCGAAATTGGGAAATGTACGAATACCCAACACTACCAACTAACACTGATCATGTATGGACAGTTAAAACTTCAAGTCAACTTGAGAAGCCAAGATATGTTATTATTGCTCTACAAACCGATAAAAAAAACCAACGAACCAAGGATGCCAGCAAATTCGACCATTGCGAAGTTAGCAATATAAAGGTGCATTTAAACTCTGAATCTTACCCTCGTGAAGATTTAAATCTTAAATATGAACTAGACCGGTATGCCATTCTCTATGAAATGTACAGTAAATTTCAACACTCATATTATCAGAAACAATCACAACCACTTTTATCTCGACAAGACTTTAAGGATATCGCCCCAATAATGGTGATTGATTGTTCCCGTCAAAATGAATCAATTAAAACAGGACCAGTAGATGTAAAAATTGAGCTTAAGACAACAATTCCAGTTCCAGCTTCAACAACTATGTATTGCCTTATACTTCATGATCGTATAATTAAGTATAATCCCTTAACAGGAGAAGTTAACAAACTCACTTAATTTTATTGTCATCATTATTGTAAGCTTGTCAGTAGAAAAAGTGAGTTTATCAAGAACGTATCTTAAATATGAATATACCTATATTGTAGACTTTCAAGGATTTGGAGTATTTAACAATGGCTTCATTTTGAAAGAAATCGCTGTATTTCATAATGACCACCATCATCATTTCATTGTTAATTCTCCATTTAATTTAAATCTTCTGTCCACACCACTTAGAAGGCAGGCGAGTTGGTTATATCAAAATTATCATGGATTAACCTGGAATAGTGGGTTTACAAATTTTTCTCGAGTAAAGATATTTCTTCGAGAACAAATCCAAAGTGGAGTTGTTTACGTTAAAGGAACTGAAAAATCGCAATGGCTTAGAGAATTACTCAATAGCGAAAACATAGAAGTCATTAACCTAGAAGATATCTACAGCTGTCCAAGTTTAAAGGAACTCCGAAGAATTTTTCCTAATCAAATAAAATGCCTAAGCCATGGAAAATGTTGCGCCCTTCAAAATGTTTATCTTTTAAGCAAGTTCATAAGACAAGCAAACCTGTTGTAAAATAAATACAATTAATAAATAAAACAACAAATCTTGTGTATATGTATGTATATATTTTTTTTTATTTCATCAACTAGAATAATGTCTTTTAAAACCGTACGGTACGGAACTATGATCTTCGAGAAAACGACGTTTTTCTGCTTTGGGTTTATATGTCTTAACCTCTTCCACAGTAATCACTTGATGTTCTCTGGTTCGTCTTATGTTATTAGACTTAATAACTATGCTGTCATCATATTCTGCAGAAAAGTTTAATACCGCTTCTTTTATTGAATCAAAATTAATTTTTTGGGATGATTCATAGTTCAGGAAGATGCCCTTTACATTACACACAATGTGTTCACTATTATCCTTAGTGCTGTAGACTTTATAGGCGTAATTTTTTGGCCCGCCACTAACAAATTCAGTGATGTAACTCCCTTGACCATAGCTCTCTAATTCGTCAGTCATATCACCTATAAATTCTCCAGTAGGAGGATCCGGTTCTCCTTGACAACTTACATAGATAACGGAATCAGTATCATAGTAGAGAACTTTTTCTTTAAGTTTTTCCAAGTAAGTGTATAATTTAAGACGGGCTTGTGTTGTTGTATATGCGGCAATACAAACATTTACCGTGGGGAGGGAGTCAGCAGCTTCTTCTTTTAACTCAAAATTAACCACAATATTGTCTTCATTGATTGGTAAAATATGCAAGACTTCAATAGAAGGATGAGTTAGCAGAAGATACAGATCTGAAGGTTTGTTCAAGATACAAGTTTTAGTATGATTTTCCCGTTGTCCGAATTTACCCCAAAAAGAATTCAAAATAAGTTTGGCTAGTGATCTTTTCCCAGGATTGTTTTCTATTTCAGAAAACTCTAGCTCTATATTTTCCTTTTCTAGAAAATCAGCAACATATTTGTTTTTATCTTCTTCAGATGTGCATGTACTCGGCCATCCTGATGCTTCTTGTTTTATTTTTAGGTATGTATTCATCATACGAGTAAATAGACCATCGGAACTCGTATCTGGATTATACTGAGTAACATCATATTCCCAAATTTCAAAAACAGCAAGTAGCTTATACCCCATTTCAACTGCTTTCACAACTTCTTCGATTACCCAGGTTCCAAGTAATGCTCTTTCGTCATCAGAATGAGTGCAGATTTGTTCTTGAGTTTTTTTACTACTGCAAGTTCTACATAAGGAAAACATCAGCTTATTATTCTGCTTCATAGGTAAGACCGGATGAAATAAATTTTCTGGCGGAAGAATTTTGCATTTTACGAGTCCATTTATACCCTCGAGTTCCAAAGCAGAGCAAATATCATCGTTAGCAGTGTGAATTTTTGGGTGACCAACAGGGAATTTTCCATTTTTGCAAACCCAGGGGTAAATAGAACATACGTCTATGTATTTTATTTTTTTCCCCTCCTTACATTTATAGTAATTAAATGTATTTCCTGTCCGTCCACCATAAAAAGCATCTCGAGGATTCAAAGGTGTGTTCTGTATTAATGGATGATCATCCAAGAAATTGAGTTCTTCATTATTTAGGAATTTTTGTTGAGTCTGAAATTCACAGTGCCACATTTCAATTACTTCGTAATCAGATGACCTTAATCGTGTTGTTTTGGCTAACGTTCTCTCATATCTTTGATTCAGGGTGTCGTATTTGTCTTCTGATAAAGGCTCGTCTCGTTTATGTTTTAAACAAGTAGGATGACCGTGATAAAAACAACCATGGAACTCGAAAATCTGTTTCGTTTCTTCACAAAAACCATCGACTTTAATCCCATTTACTACTGGTTCTCTCCCTTTAGCGGCATGCTTTATGTCAATTTTTCGCTTCTTTTGCTCCCAAATCAACCATTTGATTGCAACTGTTGATTAATTATCTGTGCACCTATACCCGTTTTTAGGTATAAGCCCAATTGTATTTGGTTGCAGAAAGTTCCGTCTGAACACGAGGTTACAAGCTGATGCTATTGTTGTTCCTTCCAAAAATGGTTCAACATTGCTTTGATCGAGGAACAATTGTCTAAACTTTAAACAAGTCTCAGCCAAAATTTTAACATCGCTAATGCAATATTCTACTAGTTCACGCTCCATGTCAAAGCTATCGTTTTGATGTTCCGCATACCATTTTAAAAAGTCGTCACGATCTTCAGCTTTCATGGAATCCGGACTGTAGTATTCTATTGCAGGTAGCTTCCCGATGTATTTAGCATTTTCCTTTATATTGAAAAAATGCGGAAAATAACCTTTTTTTAAAACAGGTGAAAGTTGGAATGCTTTGGGGAGTTTTGAAAGAGCCATCGGAAAGTAGTTTAATGAATCTAAGAACTTTATATTTGCAATTTCCATTAATATAATTTTACTTCCTCGCATGATTAATATTGGGGTCAATTTTGTATGTTCCAATATGTAATTTAACACAAATTGGTGATCGTAGGATTGCCCATTTTTTAAACTTTTGCCGAACATGAAGTATGTGTTTCAGAAATTGAGCTACAATACTTTCGTCTTCTTTTTCCTTAATTATGTTTAGCGATAGATTACACTTTTGACAGAAGTACAAATTTGGAACATGTAAACAGTGATCACACTTTTGTTGAAAAACACATAAATTGGGTTCATGCAATTTTATCGGAGTAGCTAATGCTTCGCTTGCAATCGTTATCATTTTTTCGCCTATTACTCTCTCTTGGCGACTCTCCAAATCATAAAAGATGTACAGGATGCCTTTACATGCGGGTGTTCTGTTATCTGGCTGAATGAAGGACATGTGATCTTTTGCTACATGTTTACTACACATCTTGCAGAAATATTCATCGCAGATATGTTGGCGACTTCCTCCGTATGTTTTGAGGCATAAAAGACATTTTTGCATTTTTCCACAAATTGAATTTTTACCTGTTGAATTGCTCGCTTTGTGATTGTCGAAACAGTTTTTTCCTCTAAAATTTCGATTGCAATCTTCACACATGATTTCTTTTTCATTTCTGAGGCAGCTTGGTGTGTTTTGACATTGTGGGCAGGATCGTTTACATCTATGCTGACTTTTTGAATTGTATGGGACATGGCAATCTTCACAATAATATCCACAACAAAATGCAGCAGTTAACGATGTTATAACATTAAAATGATTGTTATAATAAAGCAAATTAATACTCTTCTTTTCTTCAGCATCTTGAGCGGGAAATCCTTCAAATATCACCTTTTGTCCCTTTGACCCATACTCGTACACAGTCACCTTATATTCCTTTAAATGATTTTGGAATATTTTCAGCTCCGGAATTCCACAACCTTCAGTCGGTACACTTATGTGTGCATCATTTATGAGTTGAAGGGCTCTTTGGGATTGAATTTTCCCAATGTCTCGTCTGATTTTTGCCTTTAGGTTGTTTTCCTTATCTGCATACACTTTACCCACAACTAAAGCGCGAGGCAAGCATAAATTGTCATTGTTTTTTATGCTGATTATGCCTCGGCGATTAATGCATTCCTCAGTAAATGTATTATATTTCCCACTTTGGACTTTTCCTGTTCCTGAAGGGAGCTTAACCGACGTTATGGTCAAAGAAAAATCATCCGTGCTCAAACCTTCCGAATTGCTCTGAAAGATCTTGGCAATCATCTCCCATACGTCCCTAAATTTCACATTTGCACAATCTTTAAAGTTGATCCACCCATTTCCTCGTTCAGCACTGAAACTCTTCCCGCAAAAAGTAATTCCTACTTTATCTGCAGGGCTGACGTCCTTTAGCGCATGTTTAAACATGTCGTTGACTGCTTCCCTGATCCATGACGTTGGTTCTTCCCTCTCGGGAATGGGTTTAATCCTGAATTGAATTTTTCTACCCATTAGGTCGAACCGCTTAATTTTTGTCTCCAACTCGCTGATTATCTGGATTCGCTAGAAAAGTAACAAACAGAAAAACAACATAATCTTGAGAAAAACCAAAACCAAACAAAAAAAATAATAAAAAACAATTCAATTCAATTTTTTTTTATTTATTTTAAGGTATTAAAAACATATTTTTTCTATTCTATACGTTTCAATGAGAAAACTAATAGATAGAGAAACGCATATCATATGCATTTAGCATATATAGCAAAACCAAGAGGAAAATGCACGACAATAAGAACAAAAAAAAAAAAATGTTTTGAAGTTAGAATCAAGAAAAATTTTATTTAATATAAGGAGTTATAAAAAATATGCTTTTGACTGAGAGGAATTGAAAATTCCTCTTTATTTTTTGTTTTGCTGCCGGTAGGAAGTTTTACCTCCACTTTTTCTTTCGGTTGTTGTTGTTGTTGTTGCTGCTGCTGTTGTTGTTGTTGTTGAAGTTGTGGTTGATGCTGCTGTTGCTGATGTTGTTGTTGTTGTTGCTGCTGTTGTTGCTGGATTTTCTCGTGAAAATCCAACTTGAATGATTGGTCCCAGGGCTCGACGACCTCTAACGCCAAATTGGGGAGCTCCGCGATGTCATCGTCGTCAAATTGCCCAGCACATCTTTTTGGCAAGAAGACCGATGAGTTTTCTAACTCCAGCAAAATTTGCTGACCGTAGCGCGTTGTGCATCGTTTTGCTTTAACAATATTATAACGCTTTTTTAGCATTAAATTTTTAAGGCTGTTCAATGGTTTATTAATTTGCTTGTCAGCAAAAACATTAGCGTTAGC
>CAWVOZ010000165.1:0-18470 GCA_963931855.1 Philhelius festivus | reverse complement strand
ATTGAAACTAATTGAAAGTAATTGATGAAATTGAACATAATGGTTGATGAATTAACTTAATTAAACATGAAATAGATATAATTGTGTGTATGATGGCAAAGATGTGAACTTTATCGCATCTTGTCTTGGAAACACCATTAATTGGTTAGATGAGATATTAGCCGTTGATTATGATATGGAACACCTTTAATGGACTATATAGATGATTACTTGTGTAGGAGGATGATGATAATGGGTAATTGGTATATGATAGAGAACCTTGACCATAGTATGCTCTTGTAGCTACTTTATTTGATATGGAGGCTTGGCTAAGGTGGCGGTGTGTACACGTCAGAATGTGGGTTTGCCTAATTTATTGGGGACGGTGTGTAGACGTCGGTGCACTATGTGTTCACTCTTATTTTAATCCCATCTCTACCTTGTCTAGTCAACTCGGTATCATATAGGATATACACTAGGCATGGGATTGACACACTTATCGAGTTAGTGGCATTAGCTATTGTACTGTTATTTGTTAATGATATGATTATGAGACTTGACCTAGATTACCCTATTTGGTTAATGGCATGATGAGCTGGTAATTGGTAATGTGATATAATTGATTATGATGTAGACATGATTATATCCTTGTTGTTTCATTTCCATCTCTCTTTATATATCATGATTATTTATCTCTTATCTCCACTGTGTGTCGATCCTTTCGGAAAGACCATGGTCTGAGAATGTTTCTGCTTGGAGACTAACTCCTGTCCCACATGTACTCAGTATCAGGCAGTTAGATAGACAGAGTGTGCATGGTAAAGCTTGGATGAAAGCTTGCTATGGAGTCCAGATTACTTAGTTGATTAGTAGTTTAGTTTCTCCAGTTTTGGGATATTCTTTATAGCCATATTGGCATTACTTTAGTATCTTTAGTCTACATTCTTAGGATATTGATATTCATTGAGTTATATAATTGCTTCTATTTTAGTTGGTTGATGTTTAGATATGAGTTCTTTATTTCCTCATTGTTATCCTTTCTCTATCTTTACTCTGATTTGTGTTAGGAATATGTTTGCTATGTATAAGTGTTAACATCCATGCGTAAGGTAGATTAGAAACCTTAGTCGTGCATATAATATTAAGAATAGCATCATGGTGGTGTCTATTGACATTATGTGTGGGACTTTGTCATATTTTCTCATAATTGTGTCGGCCAGGCAATTATGGAAAAATAAGGCGTTACAATTGACTTGCTAGGTGATTAACCCATCAATATTATTTCTCTATTTCAGGTGCTAGGCTAGGAGGTGATCCGCAGAGGCGTTAGAGTGTGCTTCCTGTTGTTAGTTGTCCCTTTTTTTATGTATAGCTCAGTCCCTATGACAACTATTTGGACTTGAGTCCTTTTTGTTGTATATTCATTTTGTAGCCCTTGGGCTAGCATGTATATTATTGTGGTCTCCTTTTCATATGGATTCTGTTTGTAGCCATTTTTGGCATATCATATGTTTAGTGGTTTCATCTGCATCATATCTTGTAAACCTGATAATCTCATGTATTTTGTTTAGAACTATTTAGTTTGATATACGCTATGATAGTTATATCGCCCGATGGTCCATGGTAGACATAAGGATGCATATGATGACCCTACGTGTCAGTGGGCCACTAACACAATTTTTGGGGTTGTAACAATTGGTTTCAAAGCATGGTTCAAGGTCTTTTCTTAGGGACTGTAGGTTGCATGTATCTATAGGTAGCTAGAGTCAGTCATATCGTGCTAGTTATATTTATATAGTTCAGAGTGAGGCCGATTGCAACATGTATATGTGAATGTATATGATATATGTCTTTGGAATATATTTCACCTGCTTCGGTATTTTGTTATATACTGAAGGTTTTTGACTTTGTATTTGTCTTTCTATTTATCTAATTTTAGATGGTACGTACTAGAGGTGGTGTGGATTGTCAGGACCTAGGCTTGGACGAGCCGGAAGTTGACTGTGGTGGGGAGGAGCAGCATCCCCCAGAGTAGCCCCAGCTTAGGCACAGCTTTTTCTTGATCAGGTTTAGCATTTATTTGGTAAGGTTCAATTGATGAGAGCTAGAGGAGATGGAGCCCAACCAGTGGGTGATACTGTAGCTCAGGGAACTAGAGTGCAGGCTTGGGATCCACTTGAGGTCCCTGTACAGCCTGTGGGACCCACAGAGAGATCTCAGGGTCAGAAAAATTGGATAAAACTTTTGGAGAGATTTCTAAAGACTCATCAACTCAGATACAAGGGTGAGAGCGATCCTATGAACGTACAGCAGTGGAAGCAGGATATAGGGCATAAGGCCTTATCCTTGGGACTTGACCCAGTACAGCAGCAAAGGTTGGCCACCTTCACTCTGGAGGGTGATATCGGCAAGTGGTGGGACTGGATCTGAATTGATGAGCAGAAGGTCGGCCAAGTTTGAGGCCACTTTTGATCAGCAATATATCACTCCGACGATGTATGATATCAAGAGACAGGAGTTGATGAACTTGGAGCAGGGTAGGTTATCTGTGTTAGAGTACGAGCAAAGGTTTATAACTTTATCCACTTTTGTGTCAGATCTGTAGTTACTTGATATTATGTTTGCTAAGATATATGAGGATCGTATGATTCCTACTATCAGAGATCGAGTGTCAGTACAGAGACTAAGAAGGTTCGGTTATGTAGTTGAGGCAGCCCTAATTTTTGAAAGGAACTAGGAGAGGTTCCAAGAGGCTCACAGCCAGCAGAGAGCTCAGACTGATGACAGGGCCAGAGGCAAGAGGCCTATGACTGAAGCTACTTCTAGCTAGACTCAGAGGTCCGATGGGACCAGGAGAGAGAGATATCAGAGACATGGACATTAGATAGGTGAGCAGCCATAGGCTCAGAGGCAGCAGCGATAGAGGCAGGGATAGCAGCCAACTGATCCCAATGCTTGTTTTCATAAGACCAGGTAGGCAACTTTAAAAGAGACTATCTGCAAAGAGGACAACAGTAGCAGGCACCGCCTCAGTCACAGCAAAGATGCAGAGGTGAGGGTAACCACAGGTAGTAGGGCCAGGGTGGTGGTAGGAGAGAGTTCCCGGGGCAGCCTGGATAGTTTAGATAGTGGCATTAGGGATAGTCAGCAGCCCCGGTACAAGGTCAGAGGAACGCTTTCATGTTGCTGCCTGAGTTTTAGCAGGCATTGGTCCCTCAGCTGCTAGTTGGGCATATCTATATTATTTTTCCTCAAGATCTAGACACAGCATGCACGATGATCGGAGGTACTTTCTTTGCACATGGTCGTTTAATTCATGTGCTTTTTATTCAAGAGCTTCCCATTCATTCATAGCTCAGGAGTTAGTTTCTATTTTGGGTTTGACACCCGAAGCACTTCAGAAACCCTTAGAGATTATGTCTCCAGTAGGCCGAGGCATGGTCTTATATCAGACCAGTAGGAGAGTGTGAGTGATCCTCGATGATTGTGATTTTGAGGCCAATTTAGTGATTCTCCCTATGAGAGAATTTGATATGATCATAGGGATGGACTGGCTATCTGTCTATGGAGTATAGATTGACTATTTTGCCAAGACGGTATTTTTGAGTTACCTGGGTAGCACTGAGTGACTGTAGAGACTGTGAGAGGAAATGCTTTTGTAGAATCCTTCTTAACTCATGTAGATTTGTGAGGAGTCTGACTAGTTTTGGCATCACTAATTTCCCTGATGCTTTTGCTGAGGTTCCAGGATTACCGCCAGCCCAAGAGGTCTAGTTTAGCATTGTGCTTTTGCCCGGTACTACACCTATTCAAAGGTTTTCATACTGCATGTCTTACTTAAAGATAGCTGAGTTGAAGAAGTAGTTAAATGAGTTGCAAGCCAAGGGCTTCATTAAGATGAGTTGGTCGCCCTGGGGTGCTCCTATTCTTTTCATGACCAAGAAAGTTTGGCCACAGAGACTGTATATAGATTATAGGGAACTGAACAAGCATACAGTTCGGAACCGGTATCCATTACCAATGATTGATGATATTTTTTATCATTTGAGAGGAGCCCGGTGGTTTTCTAAGAGAGGTCTAAGGTCCGGTTACCATCAGTTGCATGTGAGGGAGGTTAATATTCCCAAGACCGTGTCTGTGACTCAGTACTGTTCATACGAGTTTCAGGTCATGTTGTTTGGGCTGACTATTGCTCCATAAGTTTCATGGACCTCATGAATAGAGTGTTTCAATCGTTCTTGGACCAGTTTGTGATTGCCTTTAATAACAATATTCTGATTTACTCAGCCACCAGGGGGAGCACGAGGTGCATCTGCGCACAGTATTGTAGGTTTTGAGAGAGGATAGGCTTTACACCAAATTCTCTAAGTGTGACTTCTAGCTTCAATCTTTGAAGGTTTTGGGCATGTTATTTTGACCGAGGGGATTGCAGTCGATCTGTCCATGATAGAGTCTATTCTTGATTGGTAACAGCCTACAACGGTGACAAAGGTCCGGAGTTTTCTGGGGTTAGCCAGGTATTATCGGAAATTCATTCAAGATTTCTCCAAGATTACTACTCCATGACTAATCTAACCAGGAAGAATATACCCTTTGTATGGGATGAGAGATTTCAACAGGCATTTGATGAGTTGAGGCAGAGACTGATATCAGTACCTGTGTTGATTATCCCCACTTCAGACCATATCTTTGTAGTTTTTACCGATGCATCTTTACTCAGTCAGGAGCAACATGTGATTGCCTATGCTTTAAGGTAGTTTAAGAACCATGAGAAGAACTATCCCACTCATGATTTAGAGCTGATAGCAGTTGTTTTTTCCCTAAAGGTCTGGAGGCATTATTCATATGGCATACCATTTGAGCTATACACAGATCACCAAAGCCTTAAGTATCTATTTTTGCAGCCAGAGTTAAACATGCGTCAGTACAGATGGACGGAGTTGATAGGGGATGTTTAGACTCAAGGGAGGGCCCCACTAGCCTCAGATTTTTTTTATATGCCCAACCTAATTTTATGAGTCCCCACATCTTACACCCCTAGATTTGAACCAGTGCAAGATGCACCAGCCAATTTAGGAGACATCCTGTGGAGTTTTGGACCCCACGTCTCATACACCTAGAATCCTGGCTTTGTAAGATGTTAGAGAACCTATGCGAGATATTGACCCTGTTAACCAAAAATTTATTAAAGGACCAGAGCTGGTCGGTGGAACTTAGTTTTCCATCTTCCTCCAACAGCTTTATGGCGAAAGAATAGAGCTTTCTTCTCTTCCTTTGAAATCCCATAACTTTTCAATAGAGCAGCAAAACTAAGCCAAGAGCATGCTGATCTGTGTCTATTCTCTGAATGGATCACTCCCGTGCTAGCATATCCGAGTTTTACGGAATTTTGGGACCGCGGGTTCATTGGGAGGGAGTTTGGGCACCAATAAGCATGGATGGAAGAGACCCAGGCAAGTCTTCTATAATACTTACTTCGTGGTCTATGTGTGATTTCTAGTTCCACACCTAAACATGAAAATGAGATTTAAATGAATCTCCCATAAAGTAGATAACCCTAAATGGTAATTGCATGTTTAATAAACTACTAGTTATGTTTATGCTTGTTGTAGGCTGGGTAGAGTATGATACTCCCAATGATCCATGTTTAGCTGGTAACCATTGATGCTAGGGGTAGTAATTTTACGTAAAACCCTAGGATTTGGGTCATGCAGGGTTAAGAACCAGTATCGGTTAAACCCAGTGCTAATACAAGTGAGATAGAATGGATACGAGGCCTGCGTGGAACTGTGTTCTCATATTTGATCGGTTTGATAAGTAGGATGCTTCGTGCAAGGAGTCAAGTCAGCACTCATTTTCCATAGCTTGAGAAATATTTTATGTATTTATATACGAGACACAGTTTAGGTGATAACTCCCCATTTATGCAATACGTATTCTACCTATCCTATATTTAGGATATTTGGAGATCGACTAGACCTATATATGCTTATTGCAGTGATTCGAAGAACAACTAAACCCATCTCCTCTATTGGATCAAGGATGTCTTCTCCTTATATAGGATTGAGGATGATTTATCATATTCCCTTATTATAGGATACTTGAAGTCGTGGCACAGACCTATCTCCCTATAGTGGAGTATTCAGAGGCCCCATCTATTTTATTTCCTGATTAGGAGCTGACAGATATGTATGTGACATAGCTCTTCACCTATAGTACGGTTTGAGTTAGAGCTAATATGATACGTAGTATACTAGGAAGGTATGGGAGTATTTTGGATGTGAGATCTGGGACATGAAACATGACCGTGTGATTGCCCAGTGTAGTTTTGAGACATTCTGGTCACTTTATGGCGATCCTTGAGAAACATGTACTCTCTAGTACAGTAAGAAGTATGAATGAACGACTGCCAGTATGCCTCGTGTATCCATCTAGGTTGTTCACTTGGGTATTAAGACCTAGTTATTTTGAGAGATTGGTATCTCTGAGATATGACATTAGGGAGTATATCGTGGGTATGACCTTGTGACCTTGTTTTATGGGATTTGGGGTCCCATAGTAGTACTAGGATGTGGGGTTTCATATTTTCATACGAGGTACCCTACTAATGATATCTTATCATGACTCTTATATATAATATACTAATTGTATAGCCTGAGCTAAACTCAGCACTAGTATTACTAGTTTGTATTATAGTTGACTTGCTAGGTGGTTAACCCATCAATATTATTTCTCCATTTTAGGTGCTAAGCCAGGAGGTGATCCATAGAGGCGTTAGAGTGTGATTCATGTTGTTAGTTGTACCTTTTGTCGTGTATAGCTCAATCCCCATGACAGCTGTTTGGACATGAATCCTTTTTTTGTATATTATTTTTATCTCCTTTTCATATGGACTCCGTTTGTATCCCTTTTGGTAAATCAAATGTTTAGGGGTTTCATCTGTATCATATCTTGTAAACCTGATAATCTCATATGTTTTGTTTAGAACTATTTAGTTTGATATACGCCGTGATAGTTATATGGCCCGATGGTCCATGGTGGACATAAGGATGTATATGATAACCTCACATGCCAGTAGGTCACTAGCACAATTTTTGGGAGTGTTATATAGAAGCTATACCAAAAAGAGCATGAGAATCATAATGGCTAACTAGCCAATTTTTAGAAGGTGGAGGGCCCCCTCTATCCCTAGTACTTTATTGATCCCTCCCAGCTTTTGAATGCAAGCTTTGGCATTTACCAACATGATGTCCGAGTATACCACAGTAAAAACAGAAAATGGGTAAGTTTTCATAGGCAAAATACTCTAGTTGCTTACCTTCAATAGCCCATGGTAGCTTGAAATCAATAGGTAATGGTGCTAGGACATGCCATTCAAACTTCAATCTAACCAAAGGACCCAGACCTTTAGTAGAATCTTCCATCGTGCTAGGATAAGTCTCAATCTCCTTCACCTGACCAGGGCTAAAGAATTTGGTCTTATTCATAATATCTACTAAGATTTGTTTGTCATGAAAATTTTTTGGGAAACCCATCGGGTGAGCCCAAACCAAAAAAGAATCAAAGTAGTAGTCTTTGTTCTTCTAGTACTTTGTCCATGATACCACCTACAACAAGACTTGAGATACTATTTAAGGTTGATGTTGTATGACCTCCTCAGCATCAGATATAGAATGGAACTAGACCTGGAAGCAACCTTCCTCTAGTATGTTAATAATGGTAATATTTGAAGGATTATATAAGCACTTAAGCTAGGAATTCCGAGATTGAAGGCTAAGCTTCCCACAAAGAAAGTTAACTGTAACACTTGAAAGGCACAGAGCATCCATCTTTTCTTGCATCATCTCACAAGGAATGATTTCAGAAGTGGGTGGCGGGGGAAGAACCATTTTGGAAGAGAGATCACAAACAAGATGGCGAATTTGAGAGTTTGGAACTGAAGCTATAGATAGATTCTGGGAATTGGAACAATGTGTTGGAGGAGACACGTCTTCTAATATAGATTTACCCTTTCGATCTACCATTAAAGTGCTAAACAAATAGCCTAAATTCCACTAAGAAGAGAATAGAAGACAAGAACCAGCAGTCACCTGAATCTCCCTTAAATAGAACTGAAGATACTCTTTTGCATAACAAGAAGATGAAATAAAATCATCATTCAGATCTCCCTGCCCAATACACCATCAATTTGTCTTGAGACTCACATAAATCTCTATAGCAACAGCTAAGATATTAACTTCACTTAAAGACACCACCGTCATCTATACCGGAATTAGCCATCTATTATTTATCCCCAATCACACAACTCTGTAGGAAATCATTAAGAAGAGAGAAAAATCTAATTGCATGTGTAAACTTAACTTTCTAATTTACTCCAACTAGTTGTAAACAAAAATCAACTACTTACACTCTCTGACAAGGAAATCATATCCATCATCTGAATGACTAGGTAATATCCGAGGGATCCCCATCATAACCTAAAAGCCCTAGAATATGCATTAAAACACTCTTGCACGTGTCTGCTTCTTCAAGGGTTAGTAAATTAAAAATCAAATCTCCCACATGTGCCTCATGTGAGCAAAGCTAAAACAGTGCACAACACTCTTTGAGAAAAGTCTTGGAATACCTTTGATATCAGATTATGAAAGCCCAATATTATTATAAAAATGGATAAAAAAGCCATCAAATCTGGAGGTTTACTCACCAACTAAATCACCCAAGGTATTTGTAATTTCACTTTCAGAGAAAGGTGTTTCCATGCCAGTTGCCAAGAGGGAATAGTGCGCCACAATTTCTCTCTTCAACATTCTTCCTCGTTTCCTCAATGTTGTCTCCCTCATAAACAAAAGAACCCCACCAACATGTCAAGATAAATAATGTGAATTATAGGTAGCAGAAGATTTAAAAGTGCAAAAATTCACAAATGATGGCAGACATCCTCTCATCAAGATGGACACTCACCCGCCAATAAAAAAGAGGTGATTTTGTCTTCACATCCGCAACGAACACGTATGACATGACCGCATGACACTGTCATACAGTAGACACTCAGAATGCGTATAATTTTGAACGTTATTCATGTTTCCTGACAATTTAAGACATGTATAAAGATCGGTGACCATCAATTTTGGATCACTTGAATGTTTTGTCAGACTTGTTGAGAAAGATCAGACTTTTGTTTCTATGAAATTTTATTACCCTACATTATTGGGATTTTGGAGGAAACTAAACAGATTAAAGGGGATGAAAGTTATTTTGTTAAATTTTAAAGAAAATTTGGATTTTGTTTAATTTTAAAGTAAGTTTGGGAAATGAGTATATCAAATTTGGATAATTTTATGGTGTGTAGTGCGCACTGGTGTACATAGATCTTGGCCTTGTATGGCTAGTGGGCCCAATCACTTATAACAGATCATGCGATTGAAAATTAAGTGTATCAGTGTGAGTTGCACACCGTAGAAGATCTCATCAAATATAATCCCAAAATTTTCACATATACTGCTATATCTCATTTTGTTTACTAGTGACTAGTGTGTTTGACAATATTTATTACTGGATAACTACTCTGCCACATAGTTGTCATAGCCGTATGTGAGAAATTTAACCCAATAAAAGATGGTTAGAGGCTTCATTAAATGGTTGAGGGGTTTGCTTACCTTATGAACTTGGTGGGTTAGGGTTGAAAAGGTTGATGGAAATCAATCTATCCTTACCTTGTAAGTAGCTCTAGAGATTGAAGGAAGACCGTTTATGGGTTAAACTCTTGAAGGAGAAATATGGCATGGAAATGGGTGAGTTTTTCATCAAAATGAGTAAACTTCCATATGGGATCATTTTTTGGCATGGTTTGGTTAAAGTATAAGAGTTACTCAAATTGTAATGAAGTTTGAAATTGGTAACGGTGAGTCTGATAGTTTGGTGTGACAAGTGGTGTTTAAACCTTCCTCTATCACGTTTATCTACTACCTTGTATGACTCCTCTTCAACCAAAGCATATACTATTGCCAGTAATTATCTTGGTTCCTCTTATGTACCAAATAGGTGGTTCTTGGGTATAAACGATGTAACTCTTGGTGAAGAACATAAGGCGGCTCTATTTCCACAGGTAAGACTAAGAGATTTTCATTTAGATGACAAACCTTATAATCTTGTTTTGCTTGATGGTTGCGATGTGTTTTCTGTAAAGAACTGTTATACTAGAATCTTGGATGTCAGAATCCATTCCTTCAATGAGGGTGTTATGCTTTATAATTGGCGTAAAGTTTGGATAAAAGAGTTACCATTAAAAGTCGCTTTCTTAGTCTGACTCTTAGCATTTTTTTATGGATCATACGTTTTTCCATGCGCAGCCACTAGACGGGGCTGTCGCTAAAGCTGGACCCGACTCAGGAGCTAAACTGGTCCTATACCCGGAGGAGGCCCCCTTCTCCCGTCCCCGTCGGGGCTAACTCCCTAACAAACCCAGGGTTGCAGTACACCAAGGCTCGAACCTGTGACCTCTGCTGTGGATACCAACAGCTGGTGGTTTGCCCAACCAGTGAGCCGATCAGCTATTGGTATCTGGCTCTTAGCTAGGGATAGAGTACTGAATGAAAATAATATACAAAGATAGGGCTTTCGCCTTGCTTCAAGATGTGTTTTTTCCATAAAGAATCTAAAAATGTGGATCATCTTTTTTGCTCTTGCAGTGTTGTTTCTAAATTGTGGGAATATTTTTGCTGGACCAATGAGCAAAAATCACTTCTTCTACCTTCCTTTATGAAGAGATTATCAAAATAGAGACCCCTCAACTTGTTTGTGACTGGTTCCACTCTGTGGAAAGTTATTCCTCGTGTCATAGTCAGGGTGGTATGGCAAGAGCAAAATCTCCGTTTGTTTGAAGATCCTACACTGGGTGTTGAGAAGTTGATCAATCAGATAAAGGAATATGTTTGGTCTTGGCCAGCAGATTTGAAGTGTGTGGGAAGTATGCAACTCAACAATTTAATCTTAAATTGGGATACAATTGTTTACTGTTAGTTTTCTATTATGGGTTTTACTTTGTTCATTTTTTTTTCTATAGTAGTTGAGTGATGAACTTCTTGTTCGGATTGTATTAGGATTTAGTTTTCAACAATATAAGTTTTGTTTTGCCGGATAAAAAAAATATGCTTCATTAAATGGCATCACAAAATCCTTTTATTAGATGTGATTTCCCATAACAATAAAACCAAATTACAACACTAATGATATTTATTGAACTAAATCATATCTTTGGTGTTACGCTTAACAACAACATGCAAAGCCGGCCCGAAGGTGATGTTGTCGATACCCGTATTATGGAAGGCCTCAAAATTTAGAAATCGTGTATTCTTTTACTTGTGCCCAAAAATATCAAATCATAACGTGGGTAAAGAAAGACACATCTGGAACTTTTTTCCTAGTTTTTGGCATAGGTACAACTATCATTTTGTTAAATAGAAAAATTCCTATTGGAGGTGAACTCTAACCGGTTACATGTACGTATGTCATCTCTACCAGTTATAAATGCCACAATCAAAATAAATACCATAGATTTCTTCATAGTATCATCATCTTGCTCCTACATTTCTTCCTAGTATGCCCTTCGGGAATATTGCCTCAAATCATGCAAGTTTTGAGAAAAAGAAGACATAGATGTGATTTCCACATTCGAACCTCCCAAGAGAAACCTTTTCTCGACCAAAAATATTCCTCTTTCGAATGCAAGAAAGTAAACAAAGATGAAAGTTTCGATAAATCTATTGCTCTCTTAGTCTTCTTTGGCAAGGTAAGTGGCTATTCACTCTTTCATAATTGACGATTTAAATACTACCCATATTTGCAAGCGCTTGTAATGAATCATTTCCCATCTTTAAAAACAAAACGAGGGTTTATATCATCTCAACTTTTATTTTAAAGTCATGTAGATGTGTTCACTATTGTGAAAATGCGGAATATCATCTCTATTTATGAATATGATTCATTATTTTTTATTTTGAAATTGTGTTGCTTATCGGTTTTTACATCTTGTTGATTTTCATTTTCAACTTACTTCATCTCGATTTTCAAAACTCTAACATTAGGTCACTTGTCCATCAATCCTTGAATTTTATTTTGAAGTGTTTATTGTTGTTGATTTTAAAATACCGCCCAAGGATAAGAAGAAACAAAAAAATTGTTTAAAAACAAGAAGGTGGTCATACTAAATTAGTCAAGACGAATTATTTTTATGTTTGCATAGAAAAATTGGAGGCCCCATTTTATAGGTCACATCGAGCCTCCAAAAAGTTAGTAGCAACTCTGACAACATGAATATATTTTAGGATGTACCATTTAACTAGGGGTGGTATTCAAGTTAAGCGAGCCGAGCATCACCATGCTTAAGATCGGCTCGTATAATATACAAGCTTTAATTTTTTCAAGATCGGCTCATATAATAAAAAAGTTAAGCCTGAGCGGAGCCCAAATAGCTAGGTTTATCTAATATCCCTAAATAGGACTGGAAATCAAGCTATAAAACAAAACAATGTGACGGATTTTGATACTTGAGTTGTGTAAAAAATAAATTTTATTGATGTTGGGGAGATTACTATGGAAGCAATCCCATAAGAACTCCCAATATGAACCAAAAGAGGTCACCTTTACCAAGCAAAAATCAACCAAACCAAGGAATAACCAATACGAGCAATATCAGTGTAGAAACTAACTAATTACCTAGCTAGCAACTATAAACACTCACAACTACGACACAAAGATATACAAGGCTCGGCACGGTGGCCTACATCCTCGGGAGAGGAGAAATAATCCACTAATGAAGTATTTCAGAGTCTTACACAAGTGACAAGATCACCAAGATCAAAATTGTAATCTCTCAAAAGCTCACTCTTTCTTCTCTTTTTTCTCTCTTGTGGTCTCCTCTCTTTCTCTTAACTTTTTAACACACATATAAACCTAAAATACACGTATCCTTTTATAGGATCATGAGGGTACATGCTGCAAAGTGGGATGTTCAAAATGGGCCTTAGATTTGATCCCGTGCAGCTGAAATGTGAAGCTCCATGTGAACTTAATTTGCATTTTGGGGCAACAACTCGCATTTTGGTCGAGACACCAAAATTCTATTTTGTGCTATGATGCAAGCTCCATGTGAACTCAACTCGCATTTTCTACCATCAACTCGTGTCTTGTCCAAGACATAAAATCCTCAGGTTACACTGTAACGCGAGCTCCACACGAGTTTTAACTTGCATTTTCACAACACAACTCACATTTTTGTTGCACAATTCTCTACCTCGTTCTCAAATTGAATCCAAAATTTTGAATGAACAACTCGCGAACACAACCATGCCAACTGTACCATAACTTCGGCTACTCTATTTATCAACGGATGCCTATGTACCCTTAAATTAGGATTAAGCCAATCGTAGTTCTACCAATAATGGAATCTCCACCTCGCCTCCATACCGTCTCAGATGTCCTAGCCTTCTTAGGCAATCAACATGGGCCAACCTTGAACAATTCCAAGCAATGCTGGAACTTGCTTCCTATCACAACCATGGTAAACATGCCAGCTACATTTTTATTTGTGTGCACCTTGTATAGAATAACATCTCCATCCTCCACAACATCCCATACAAAGTGATACCTGGCATCTATAAGCTTGTTACAAGCATGGTGAACTTGATTCTTAACCAAATGAATTGCACTCTAACTATCACACCCCCAGTCTACGCCATTTTACTTAATCCCCAAATCATCTAGCAAACCCCATAACCACAAATCTTTTTTAACTCCCTCTGACATGGCCATGTACTAGCCTCTGTGGTAGATAGTGTAACTGTAGCTTGTAACATGGACCTCCAACTAACCGGTGCACAATGTATTTTGAATACATACCCAGTAGTAAACACCGTCTTCTAGATCTCCCGTATAATATAAGTCAATATAACCATCAAGCCAACATGTATCTCCACCAAAACATAACAAGTATCTGTGGTACCATTCAAGTACCTTTGGATCCACTTTAACTCTTCCCAATGTGTTCTTCCAAGATTAGCCATAAACTTGCCCACCACACTGGCTGGTAGTGAAATATTTAGGCGAGTACAAACCATTGCATACATCAAACTAAATACTACACTAGCATAAGGGAAAGGAGACATGTGTTCCTTTTCCTCTGTTCATATAAGAGATTGTTTACAATAGAGTTTAAAGTATGGAGCTAATGTATTCACCACTAACTTTGCACCTTGTATACCAAACCGAGCAATAACCCTCTCAAGATAGCAATTCTGACTTAAGAACAATCACTAGTTTTCCATCTCTCTTCTGATCTCCATACCCAGTATTTTCTTGGCAACACTGTATCAGCCCATAATATCACACCACTAGCGATCGTCTAGCGCGTGAGATCACAAGTCATATAATTCTCATTATTGCAACTATTGGCCATCATATTCCCATATGGCTATAGTTGGCACTTGATTAATAATTCATCAACAAGACTACGTAATACACATGTAAGCACTCAATAACATTTACAACCATTTAATCATTTAAAAACATATTGAATTAACCAATAAAAGACTTAATCAGCAATAACCATCATACTGCTCAATTGAAATACAATCCAATGCATTATCCAAACAAACCAATAACCAAATATAAAAAAAATTAAATGATGTTAACACTATTTACCAACAATATAGCCTTTAGTCTTACAACTCGATATCCAAAGAAATGAATGTCTAGACTAACAAACCATCATAGCTACTAACATAAACAACTATGACCGACTCAACAAGAAGCATCATATTAGCTTTATAAGCTTCTACGCCACTCTCCGTGTTTCAGCATCTTGCCTCATACTATGACGGAAAGGGGGCTAGAGGAAGCAACTATTATGCAAACTATAGTCATCAAGTAGGGGATTTAATCCACACTTAATGGTTTACGTTTATGCAATGATATCGTAACATATATATAGCCAAAACCAAAAGTAAATGGTGCAACAGATATCATGTAATTATATAAATACATAACTTACACAAATTGCTTTGAAAGGTAAATGAGTGGTCATCCAAAATAGGGAACGCAATATGATAAACACATTATCCCATCTCAAGTCCTATGTGTAGGCTCTATCTAGGACATATGACATAATGAATGTTCCTACCTCCATGTATAGACCCATGGTGGTCATGTAACTCCATGTACAAACCCATGGCGTTCAAATGGCATAATGTATCTTGTATAGACCCCCTAGTGGCCCCAAACCAACTAGGCGAGCTCCCAAGAACAAGCTGGCATAAACTGTAACACCCCACAATTTCGTTAAGCCACCGTACGAATAGCCCGCGAAATCGTGAGTCATGTCTAACACCATATACAAACCATTGGCCATAAGCACGCTACATGGCACAGTGGATTTTACAGTTAAGCAGCTCATCAAGATACATAAAATCGTAAACAAGCAGACAACAACGTCTAACTACTTAACCCGATAACAAGAAAGTAAAGCCTGTGCATGCAGATAATAAACAGTGTATATAACAATGCGATATCCTACATCATGTACCCTGGGACGAAGCCCACAACATCTGCTATATCATAACAAATGAACAACCTGGCAAATGCCGACATAATACACATAAGAAGGCCATGTCCAAAATAATAACTGCCCGAAGGCTACAACGAGAAGCCTGATAAAGATAGGCTAAACTGGACTAGCCAGACAAAAGAATGCTAGGTCAACTAGCTACAAAAGAAAGACTACTACAGGGAGCTCTAGTCGTAACTACGCCCTCCGATGCTCGCCGTCCTGTCTACCACCTGTGGAGGGGGAAAGAAAGGGGGTGAGAGCAAGCAAACCGCTAAACCACCCTTAACCACCTAGTAGGGTAGAAGAGTATGGATACAGTATAGCACAATAATGAAACTAAGCAAAGCATCCGATGAAAATAATAGACAGCATAATCTGAAAGTAATAGTATAGCAGGTAATGAAGTCTATCTATCTTTTAGTGAATAATGTGTGTATTCACCCCAAACAGGGCTACTACGTAGCGTGAGTCAAAATACCCTAAGCCTGTCCTAGCTCGTGGGATCTATCTATCAAACCCGACAGAGGATGAGCATATGTGCCCTTACCACACTCAGGTGGTAACCCGGCACCAAACATGTACCAGTCTGCTGGCAGACCTAAGGTACCACAACAAGTCTTTCCCTCAACCACAAACGGGGAACCGAGAAGACAACACTAGTGCAATCCCTCAACCACAAACGGGGAACCGGGAAGCAACACATCCCTCAACCGCAAACAGGGAACCAGGATGACCGGGTCTATCCTCAACGAGGAAGCCTGGCTAACCATCATCGCCACTACCGTATAAACGGTAGCCTGGCGCAAAACCTAGGGAGAACCGAACCGATGGTGGCAAGGGTACGCCACCGGAGGTCCCTTGTCTCGTATGCTCATCGTCACGACCTCTAGAGCGGAGCCAAGTGTCACCTCGGACTCCGTCTCACCATCTAGACGGGGGAAACCATGCAATAGGAGATGGGGTAAACCGTCTACACCTTCGTACCGCGACCGTGTCGCTCAACCGAATATCCATATTAAATTATTTATTAATTTTATATTTTTTTTAATAACTTTGTTGCCCGGGGAGTTCTACTCCCATCCGGCACTTCCTTTCTAGCCTATTAGTTTGATAATAATAAACCAATAATGCGGTTATCCGCTCTTTGATCAATAACGGGGTTCTGCCCGAATTGCGTGCAATTTGGGGAAAACCCGCGTTTTCCCTTAATTAACCGTACCAACCAGTGTAATAGGTTTAATACTTCTCCAATTAGATTAATTAGAGTTCAATTTAATCGATTTTGATTTAGGGTTTCAAATTTATCAATTTTGCAAATTAGGTTTTCAAATTTGGGGATTTCAATCCCTAAGTTGTGTTTGTCAAAAATGGGTTTTCAATTTAGTCAAAATAACTACCAAATGATTGAAAAGTGGGTTAGAAGTGTGCTTGCCTCAATCAGTACAAGAAATCCACGACGAAGCCGCGTTCCCGCCATCGTGCCGCCGTACAACCGAGGTGAGAATCCCGCGTTTCCTTGCGCTTCCTCCTCTCTTCTAGCCGCTCCTCCAAGGTGATTCAAATCTCTCACACAACCCTCTCAAGACTCTCTCTCTTGTCTCCTTGAAGTTCCTCTCCAAAACCTCTCAAATGCCTCCAAACGAAATGAGCACAAAAGACCCTGGGTCCTGCCTTTATCGCGAGGTTTACAGCCTCAGCGAGAAGTTTACGGCCTCAGAGGCCGCAAGCCAGGCCGTAAGTTTTATCTACGGCCTGAAGAGAAATTACGGCCTGGGTGGCCGTAGAAACCCCACAAAAATCATCCAGAGAGTTTGTCCAGACTTGCGGCCTACCCTACGTCCTCCAGGCCATAAGCCAGGACGTAGGTATTGTTTACGGCCTCGAAATACTTACGGCCTAGGTCAGGCCGCAAAGGAGGCCGTAAGCTCCCCAGAAAACCTACTAGCATAGCCAAAAATATTTACGGCCCCAGGAAAAACCTACGGCCTACCAGGCCGTAAAATAGGACGTAAAGTCCTGAAAACTCTGTAAAACCAAGCAGAGAAAGAGGGGAAAGATCCCCGGACACCCGCTAACCTCCCGACTCACATCCCGCACCCGTAACACCCGGGGCAACCCTAGGATGACCTCTTGGGTCCCTAGAAACCGTGAGTGGGCCACGTTTGTGCGAGGAACCTGCGGATACGTCCAAACCACAAGGCTGAAAGATCACTAGGATTTAAAGCAGCTAACTC
The DNA here is from genome assembly GCA_963931855.1 of Philhelius festivus. NCBI lineage: Eukaryota > Metazoa > Arthropoda > Insecta > Diptera > Syrphidae > Philhelius > Philhelius festivus. The sequence goes on along the minus strand of CAWVOZ010000165.1, from coordinate 656 downwards.
CGAAACAAAACCGGCTCTAAGCCAACAAGTAAATAATATCTAGTACATGATACAATGTACAACAGGTACGCAATAAAAGCGTGAAAACAGCCTCTAAAATCCGGGGTATTACATAAACTCAGCCCAAGCAAGCCGGGTTGGGTCGAGCTTGCTCCACGAAGCGACCAGCCCAGAAATAGATAACAGGTAGCCCACCAGGGTACTAGGTCATCCATGGACCCGGTACCACATGGGCCAGTCCACAGCAACCTCTCTCTCTCTATATATATATATAACTACCTCAATATTTGATCTCGATCATCTTGTTATTTATACATACAACCAAATCTATACAGCTACCACAAGAAAGACAATCTTCTTCTCAGAGTTAATCATCTTCAAGGGGTAGGTAGGCAACCTTGTCTCAAGGTCCAGTACCATCAGACAACCAGCTTCCAGGTCTTCACCACCTTCATCCATTTCATCCAACCAGTCATCTCCTTTAGAAATCACCTCTGGGGTGGGTGTGAACCTCCAAGTAAGGGCCGAACACTCAATGGCGTCATATCCGGGTTGAAAATAACAACCGCCAACCAAAAAACCTGCTCTTACCACCGAGCAAGTGCAAAAAACAACCCCTCCCAAAGTAAAAAAAATAGGCAGCTTCATCTCTGACC
>CAWVOZ010000164.1:0-19402 GCA_963931855.1 Philhelius festivus | reverse complement strand
TCGTACATTTTTTCGAATAAATAAATAAAAATAAAATTTACAAAAAAAAAAAAAATATTGAGCCGTTTCTGAGATATCGAATTTTCAAAAAAAAAAGAAAAAACAGATTTTTTTTTTCAAAAATTAAAAAAATATTTATTTTAAAGTTTTGAAATGCAATGTGTTTCAGACTTTTTAGAAGCTTCTCTATAAAAATTTTCATTAAGATCCGTTATGTGGATAATGAGAAATTCAAAATTCGAAAAAATGGTTCTTTGGTAGGTACAAGCTGTAATATTTTAATTTTAAAATTTTTACTTGCGATATAAGTAGGTACTATAGGGCAAGTTCTGCATTTGGAAAAAAATCGAACTCGAGATTTTGATCAAAGTTGACATTACGATGATAGCGAAGACGAAAAAAGTGGGTCCGACAATTCCGTCTGTCTGTCTGTATGTCTGTACCTCGAACTACAGCCTAAACTACCGGAGGTATTTTCTTCAAACTCGGTAGTTAAGGGTCTTCGGTAATTCCCTAGAGGAGAAATTGAAATTTTTTTAGCTCCAAAACTAAGGGTACCCCCCATACACCCATAATGCAAAATCTTATTTATCTCGAAAACGGCTCTAACGATTTTGATTAAAAAAATTAAGTGTGATATTATGTACAAGGACTATATTTTGGTGAAAAAAAAATTTGGGGGGAAATGTTATTAGGGGTACCTGTCATAGAACCGTTTTTTTGATTTTCGAATTTCTCACCAACGGCTCTAACGATTTTAACAAAAATTTTTATGCAGGAGCTGCTTTGCATTTGAAAAAATATAAACTAAAATTTTTTTCGAAAAAACAGTTTTTGGATTTTTAAAAAAATAATACATATTTTTTTTTTTGAAAATTCAATATCTTGAAAACCGATACACGATTAAATTTTTAGTTTACGTTTAAAAATGTATTTTATTAAATAATAACAATTTGCATATCATTTTTTTTTATAAAAATTTTAAGGAAAATTTAGTACACAAAAAACATGTTTCAGTGTGTCTGTATATCTGTACCTCTCACTACAGCCTAAACCACTGGACCTATTTCTTTCAATCTCGGTAGTTAAGGGTCTTCGGCAGCGTTACCACTTCCGGAAAAAAAGTCTAAGTAGATTTGAAGAAAAAAGTGAAGTAAATTGAGAAAAATCGAAGCAGATTTCAAAATGGCTTTTTACTTGCTTTTGGAAAAAATGTTGCATACAAAAATTTTTTTCCTTAAATGAATACATATTACCTGGTAAATATGTATTTAAAATTGTCAATACATTTCTGTTAATTTTAAAGAAATTTCGCATAAAATTACTCATTTGTGTATTTGGATTTTGTTGACGTTCTTTTATTTTATAGTAATTATGAGGTTATATACTCATACTTAGAGTGCAATAGAGAAAAAGAAGTAGATTTGGGCTTTATTTTGTAAAATTGAAGTAGATTGAAACAGAGATTTTTAAAATGAAGTAGATTTCAGTATTTTGCTGATGGTGCGAAGTAGGAAGTAGATTTTAAAATATTTTGGAAAAAAGTAATAGATCTACTTCAATTGAAGTAAAGTGGTACCACTGGTCTTCGGTGATTCCCTAGAGGAGATTGAAATTTTTTTTTTTAGCTCCAAAACTAAGGGTACCCCCCATACACCCGTAATGCAAAATCTTATTTAACGATTTTGATAAAAAAATTAAGTGTGATATTATGGACATGGACTACATTTTGGTCAAAAAAAATTTTGGGACAAAATGTTATTAGGAGTACCTGCCATAGACCCGTTTTTTTGATTTTCGACTTTCTCATTAACGGCTCTAAGGATTTTAACCCAAAATTTTTAGCAGGAGTCCCCTTAAGTTTAAAATAATATTGTATATACAAATATTCGGAAAATATTTATTGGGTTTAAAAAAAAAAAATTAAATCAATATCTTCAAAACCTATGAACGATTATTTTTTAAAATTATTTCCTAAAACCAATATTATAAAATACTTAAAATTCGCATCCCACATTTTTGTCTTGAAAAATTTTAGAGAAATTTCTTATATAAAAATTTTATTTAATAATAAAACGATTTTTTAAAGTTTATTTGCATAAATTCATACTTTTCCGGAAACCAGACGGCAATTTTATGTATTTGAACATTATTATCTCATTAAATCCATGTTTTATATTTATAAAATGTATCTTAAATTCCAAAGTACTTTTACATAAGAGCAAGTTCGTGAGATCCAGTCGTGTATTTTATTTATCGAAAAATTGTGTTCAGCGACGAAGCTCATTTCTGGTTGAATGGATACACCCAGAGAAAAAATCGGTGTAAAATTGCCTTAAACGCCTTAGGCAAACTTTTTTGTATGGATGTTATTTTTCGAGCATAACTTGCCTTAGATCTAAGGCATGTTAGTTTCCTAGCATAACTTTGCTTAGGAATAAGGCAAATAATGTTAAAAATTTTGCCTAGAACTAAGGTAATTTGACTAGAACTAAGGTAATTTCTGTGCAAAATTTTTTCTAGCATAACTTTGCCTAGGACTAAGGCAATTTATGTTAAACTTTTACTTAGGACTTAGATAAGTTTACCTGGGACTAAGGTAGTTTTACCTAGGCTCTAAGCTAATTTTCTTTGGGGAATCTTTCAACTCTTTTTTTTTTTTCAAGCATAAATTTGCATAGGACTAAGGCAATTTATGTTAGACTTTTACCTAGGACTTAGATAATTTTACCTAGGACTAAGGTAATTTTACCTATACTCTAAGTTAATTTTCTTTGGGGAATTTTTCAACTCAATTTTTTTTTTTCAAGCATAACTTTGCCTAGGACTAAGGTAATTCATGTTAAACTTTTACCTAGGGCCTAAGCTAATTTTACCTAGCGCCTAAGCTTAGTTTACCTAGGATCTAAGCCAAATTTACCTAGAGTCTAGGCTAAATTTACCTAGAATCTAAGCTAATTTTCGCTTGAACTAACTTAATTTTCCCGCAAATTTTGATTTCTTTACGTTAGGCCTATGCTAATTTTACCTAGGACCTAAGTTAATTTTACCTAGGGCCTTAGTAGCTAATTTTACCTAGGATCTAAGCTAAATTTACCTAGAGTTTAGGCCAAATTTACCTAGGATCTAAGCTGGATTTACCAAGGGCCTAAGCTAATTTTACCTAGCGCCTAAGCTAAGTTTACCTAGGATCTAAGCCAAATTTACCTTGAGTCTAGGCTAAATTTACCTAGAATCTAAGCTAATTTTCGCTTGAACTAACTTAATTTTCCCGCAAATTTTGATTTCTTTACCTTAGGCCTATGCTAATTTTACCTAGGACCTAAGTTAATTTTACCAAGGACCTAAGCTAATTTTACCTAGGGCCTTAGTAGCTAATTTTACCTAGGATCTAAGCTTAATTTACCTAGAGTTTAGGCCAAATTTACCTCTGGATTTACCAAGGGCCTAAGCTAGTTTTACCTAGCGCCTAAGCTAAGTTTACCTAGGATCTAAGCCAAATTTACCTAGAGTCTAGGCTAAATTTACCTAGAATCTAAGCTAATTTTCGCTTGAACTAACTTAATTTTCCCGCAAATTTTGATTTCTTTACGTTAGGCCTATGCTAATTTTACCTAGGACCTAAGTTAATTTTACCTAGGGCCTTAGTAGCTAATTTTACCTAGGATCTAAGCTAAATTTACCTAGAGTTTAGGCCAAATTTACCTAGGATCTAAGCTGGATTTACCAAGGGCCTAAGCTAATTTTACCTAGCGCCTAAGCTAAGTTTACCTAGGATCTAAGCCAAATTTACCTTGAGTCTAGGCTAAATTTACCTAGAATCTAAGCTAATTTTTGCTTGAACTAACTTAATTTTCCCGCAAATTTTGATTTCTTTACCTTAGGCCTATGCTAATTTTACCTAGGACCTAAGTTAATTTTACCAAGGACCTAAGCTAATTTTACCTAGGGCCTTAGTAGCTAATTTTACCTAGGATCTAAGCTTAATTTACCTAGAGTTTAGGCCAAATTTACCTAGGATCTAAGCTGGATTTACCAAGGGCCTAAGCTAGTTTTACCTAGCGCCTAAGCTAAGTTTACCTAGGATCTAAGCCAAATTTACCTAGAGTCTAGGCTAAATTTACCTAGAATCTAAGCTAATTTTCGCTTGAACTAACTTAATTTTCCCGCAAATTTTGATTTCTCTACCTTAGGCCTATGCTAATTTTACCAAGGACCTAAGCTAATTTAACCTAGGGCCTTAGCTAATTTTACCTAGATCTTATGAAATTTTTATGCAAAAATTAATTTATTTATTTATTTATTATTTATATACTCGTATGTATAGAAAAATGGATTTTTATCAAATTTTTAGGCAAAATATAGTTTAGTCCATGGATCGTTCCTGTGAAAGAAAATGTTGGGAAAACCGTACGGAAATGTCGAGAATTTTTGGTGCGATTGATTACGAAATTTTGCTTTTTATCACATATGATTTGATGGTTTTGGTCAATATAAAGGGGGAAAGTTCGTTGTGAAGCTTAAAAAATTTTATATTGTTCTCTACTGATTTCGATTCCATTCGTAAATCACGTTAAAAGTTGAAAAATTAATGTTAAACTCTGAAATTAACTGAAGGTTTCAAATTGGAGCGAGACTAGTTTGCCAGGTCCGCTAGTTCAGAAATAAAAATCTAACTATAATTTGCTAATAATATACATAATGCTAATACGATACATAAATGTTTAAGTTGAACATAAACGCTTATGTTCTGCTTTTTACATGAAATTATATAAAAGGATAATTTCATGTGAGCTCCAAAGAATACACCAAGGATAATTATGCCAGTTTTTTCTAGATCAAACGAAAAAAAGATAGATAGACAAAGAAAGAAAGTTTACGATAGTTTAATGTCATATTTCCGACATGAGATGAAAATTCAGTGAACGAAATTCATTTTCCTTAATATTTTCTTGCTTTTTTTGTCGCAGGGATTTGAGATAACACTCTGGAATTTTGTACTAAAAAAAAGTCACCAATAAAACAAAGTTTAAACTGAAATAAAAATATTTTTAATCGTAAGCTTAGTAAGCTTAAATGAAACAAATGTACTCAAATGGATATGCTCACACTTGCGATTTAAATTACTACGACTTAAAAATCGTAGTCTCAAAAAGAAAGGGACATGCACGCACTTGGGATTTTTAATCCACGATTTCTTAGTCGCAAAAAATGAGACACATTGCGTTAAATGCAAATGCACGCACATGCGACTTAAAAATCGTAGCGATTATAAAAATGAAACAAGTTCCATTTTTTCAATCGATATTTCTGTCGCTACTTATTTGTCGCAAATGCGTACACTCACATAAAAAGTAGTGTGTTTTATTTTTTGCGATTAAATAAACGCGCGCAAAAAAATCAGAAATGCGTGCATGACAATAATTTGTAGCGACTACGACTTTTTAATCGCCTCTACGAAAAATCGCAAGTGCGGTCCTAGCCTCAGATTCAGTGGCGCAAAAAAGCAGTGCTCGTTTAAGCAATAAAGCCGGCTCTACTTAACGCAGTCGTTTAGCTTAGAGACTTCGTCTAACTTTTTCATAACTTTAAACATGTAGACAACTCTTCTAACTAATGTGGGTTTTACAACAGAACGTAAGCGAATTTACGTTGAACGACCCTTAATTTGACAGATACATAGCTCAAACACGACTACACAAAAAAAAAATAAATAAAAAGAACAGACAAATTGAAACCAAATACTTTCTCGCCGGAAAAAGTACATTTTATATGCTAACTCGGTACAGATTTTGATTACTTATAAGTTATTTACATTATTTTAGATGGAAATGATTAATATATAGCTAATGCACAGCAACTCGATTTTGTTTTTGTAAGGTGCAAATTCATTTGGCTGTACTCGTCTCCGCATGCATGCATAACATAGGTACATTTGTATGTACAGATTTGTTTGTCCATCCCCAATATTACAAAATTAAGGATCGTAGTGCACTTTTGTAAAAAAATTTTCGAATTTCTAATATTCAGTGATTCAGTCTATTTACACCAAGCACTTCTTTAAAAAAATAATAAAACATCAGTAAACATTTTTACTTCGATTTGCTTTGGTATGAAATGAACATTTTCTATATGGATAAAGTATACGTACTTTTAAAAGATAAACTAGGTATTTGCTGCTGTTAAAGTTAGACGAGGCCTTTAACGTTAAAGTATAGTTTATGTCATATATATAACAAAAGTCTTTTCTCGTTTTATATAATAAGAGTCGACGCCCATTCTAAAATTGATTTAGATTAGGTTTTAAATGTTTAAAATTTTGCGCCAGTGTGTCCGAATATATTTTGTAAATTTTTTTAACTTTGTGTCATAAAAAATGAGCGCACAATTTCACAAAAAGAAAACAACTAAAATTTGTTTTAACATCAACAACTAAAATCAACTTGAAAAAAATCCATCTAAATTTGACTTTAAATTTATTTTTTTTTTCATTTTTCATTAGGAACTAACATTTTAGTTGTTTTTCCTCGAAAAGAATATGGATTTACTTTAACTTTTGTTTTAGCGGAAAACCACTAAAGTTGAATTAGTTTTTCTTTCTCAAGGATATTTTTGTATATTCTTTATTTATATTTGAGGAAAAACAACTAAATTTAATTTAAGCAGTTATTCAAGCGGTTCGGTCAACTAAAATTTCAATTCACTGCCAGAAAAAACAGCTAAACACGATTTAAGATTTTTTGAAATACCAATTCTCTCAACCCAAAACAACTAAAGTGTTTCTTTTTTTACCACTCTTTTAATTGCAAACGCCTAATTTTTTGGATACAAATCAAAAGGGTGATTAAGAAACTTTAATTGCATACCATTTTTAGTACGGTCAGACATTTCAATAATTTTCTAGAGCAATTTGTAATTTCAAACATTTTTAAAAACTTTAAACTGCTCTCCTGAAAAAGATAAAAACAGAGTTAAGGGGTCTGCCTTGAGGCCACAGATATATAGTTTTAAATATTTCTATAGTTAAAATCTGTGTCTTGGTATAAGACACAAGCACATCAATTTTATTTATCTGTTTTAGTCATACCTATACTTTCAAACTAAATCAACTACATATATTTCTTATTCATTTTATTTAAGACTTAAGTATCTTTATACCCAAAAAAAATTAAAAAACAAAACTTAAAAAATTTACTTTTAGAGAGAAGGTATTTATGCATTCAAAATCTAAAATGATTATATATATTTCCTACAATTATTGCCCCAAATGCCCTTAAGGATACGCTCATGTGTGATTTTCCCGCCAACATTATTCTCTTTTTACTTATACCTAAGCTAATTTTACCTAGGACTTTAATACTTCTGCCGCCAAATTTTGTTGGTTACCTTAAGACTTAGCTAATTTTACCTAGGCCTAAGCTAATTTTACCTAGGCCTAAGCCAACATTACCTAGGACTAAGCTAATTTTGACTAGGGTTTAAGATAAATTTACTTAGGTCCTATTGTTAATTTATCTTAAGCAATTAAATGCATGTATCTATTTATTGAAAGTAATTCACATTTTAAGTTTGCTATTCGACGCTGTTGTCTAACTTTTTCCAAATACAAAATGGCGAAAATAGCAGAAAGATGAATTTATTACTCTGTTTCACTTGCCTTTACCTTGCTTCACTTTATGCCCAAAATGCCCCCTAAGGATACGCTTATGTGTGGTTTATCCGCCAATACTATTCTCTGTTTACTTATACCTAAGCTAATTTTACTTAGGGCCTAAGCTAATTATACCTGGGCCTAAGCAAATTTTACCTAGCGCCTAAGCTAATATCTAGATGACGCTATAAAATCACCTTAGATCTAAGGTGATTTTGTGTTAGATCTTTAGAATTGCCTTAGTCATTAGGTAATTTCTTGATTTTTATCTAAAGCCTAAGATGATTTTGTGTTAGATTTTAAGAAATTGCCTTAGTCCTAAGGTAAATTCATTTTCAGATTCCGTTACAAAGTGTTGTTTTACATCATTTGGTTCGTAAATTCATGGCGTGCAGTTCATTTTAGTGCGAAGAAATATTAAACGCGTAAGAATTGTTTTAAAAAGTGTTTTCCAAGTTTTTAGAGTTATTTCCGTGGTTACTAATCTTTTTAATCAAAGCTAAGAAGATATAAATACTGTAAAACAAGCATTTTGGGCAACATAAAAGTAAGTATCTGTACGAACAATCTTTTTTTATAATTTCATCATTATATCTATTTGCATTTTCATTTCACTCGGAGAAAAATAGTTATTATAGTTATATTTGACTATTTTAATTATACAAATCGTGTTCACTATTCCATTAAATTATATTTATCTCACGAAATAAGTTATTTTGGGGACAGATTTCCTTTTTTTTCGACAACTCTTAGCTTGTTCCTATAAAGATATTTCTTTGATCGGAAAACTTTACTTGGCGCTACAGTCCATTTCGGATTTGGGGCTCAAAAGACAAGCTTTTCCTGCCAAATCTATCACTATCAGTATTATTATTGAAACCCCTTCTCCGTGAAATAGATTAAACCAGCAACAGCGGCCACCATTGTAGCGTCAAAATATTTGCAGGCCAGCGTGCTTTTTGCTATTGATTGTGATGCTGTTGGTTTAATCTGTTTCAGGCAAAAGGGGCTTCAAACAACTTGGTGTGCGTAACTGAATTCTGATAGGGATAGATCTGGCTGGAAAAGCTTGTTATTTGGGCCCAAATCTGAAATTATTTGTAGTGTCACGCCAGGCGGTGCGTCGTTGGTAAGTAAAGTTTTTTCGATCAACGTCGCGGCCTTCCTCTACCGCGTCACTGGAGCCCGCCCGTGCTTTTGGAGTAAAGTCAAAAACTTTCTAGAACATTATAAAGTAAAATATAAAATTACTTTGATTTTCAATTAGCTTGGAGAAATAAGTAAAATAAAATAAAATAATAAGAATTCATAAAATAGTGTTTTAGACACCTTTAGAATGAAATTGTTCCAAAGAGCTTTATTTTGTTTTTGTACATAATTGTATGACTTTATTTTTGTTTGGGAATCAGTCAAAGAAATGTTTGTTGCTTGAAAATTGTATAACCAGCTCAGGTACTTTAACACGCATATTTGATCGACCAGGTAAAAACTTAAAAAAAAAATCTGATTATTCTGTGGCAACAAGGAAAAACAGCATAAGTCGATTTATGTCGAAAATTAGTTTTTGATATTATCCGATGTGCAATAAGCCATTCCGTCTGTCATATTTTTTTCGTATTTTTATCTCAAACCGTTAAGGAATTAAAGACAAAAGAAAAACGACACAAGTTAGTATCTACAGAACTTGCGTATGGAAAAACAACATAAGTACAATTCTTTAATTTTTCTTTTCTACTTATGATTTTATTCCATAAAGAATAACCAAATCAACAGACACATATGTAAGTTTACTTATGCTCTTTTTCCAAAACAATTATATTTTTAATCGCGATCATAAGTTTACTTCTGTACTTTTTCCAAAGTATAATTGAAGCTTACACGCAGAAGTTGACTTTTGTAGTTTTTCCAAAATCCTTTACGTGAAGAATCCAGACACAAGTTGACTTGTTTACATTTTCCTTATTCCTTATTCAAAGTCTAAATAAGTAACAACGACATAAGTCATGTTTTTTATCAAAATTAGCTGTAAATTGACATAAAACTATAATTCTTTTTAAATTCAAATAAGATCTTACAGTGATTTCAGTAATTTTCGTGTTTAAACTTTGTCCATAAGTCTTGTACCTGATTTGTAATTGCAAACTAAACATTCAAATCGCTCTCCTGAAAAGTAGCAAAAACTGACTTATGTCGTTTTTCCTTGTTGCCACAGATATTAAAACAATTTCCACAGTAAAATTTGATTAAAAACAAAATTATAGTGAAAATTTATTTTTTTTTCTTTCAACTTTGACATTTCGTAGTTTCGAAGTATTTTTTCATATACTTCTGAGTGAATTCAATGACCTATAGAAAATAGAAAAAGTTAAATTCAACCAGAAGTACTAAGTCAGCATTAACATTCGAAGATTGTTTTCAAGAACAACAAAAAAAAATCGGCCCTGGAAATAAAACGAGAAATATTATAAACTTTTTTCATAAAATAAATTAATTCCAATTACAAGGCATTTAAAAACAATCAGCTTTTATAACTAAAAGTTTAGAATTTTTAAGATATTTTTCATCCTAAAATAGAGTGGTGGAATTATATAAAGCGATGGTTGATAGTCAAAATTGCTTTTGTGGTTCGATTAACCAAGCTAAACTTTTATAAAACTTGCATTCTATTTTATTCTATTCAATTGTATTGTAAAACTTATAGGTGTCACTTGAAATCATCGCAAAAAAGCGACTGTCTCCTTGCATAGAGCACAAAATGTGATAATCAACTATCAATTATAGTGTTATACACTACCATCCCTGAAACTCCAATAAGATTTTTGAAGGGCTGTCAAAATAGATGTTCTCATACATCATCTCATGCCGGTGGAAACACAATTTTGAATCTCTCGTCCTGAATCCACATTAGGTGTATTCACGATCCGATGAAAATGGTCTTGTATCGTTGTAAAAATGAGACACTTTTTTTGCACCACAACAACAAAATATACTGGGTATTCCTAACACTCAAATTAAGAAACGACTTTGATATCTGAGCGAAATGAAGCATTATTTAATGGGCTCTATATAACTGACCATATATGCTACATTTTATTTTTAAGATTCCGTACAATAAATGGTTCATAATTTAGAGTCCACATAAATATTAAGTTCATAACATGTATTTTAAACTACTCGTATATAGAGCTCATTACATAATAGTTAATTTCACTCAAATATCAAAGTCGTCTCTTAATTTGATTATTGTTAAGGCCACTGACTCAAATTATCCTACTATTTTGCTATTCTCTCAACTCCATAGCAAGGCAGAAATACAGTGGTGTAAGTTGAAAGTTGACAGCTGTCATTCTATAAAAACAATAATGTTATTGTCAAACTGATTTTAACATTGTGACTAGTGTTGCTACACATTTTCTAATGTTCACGATTTACGAACAAAAATGAAATTTCGCAATTTTGCAAATTTTTTGCATCGGATTGTAATTACCCCTATTGCGCTTAGGTGCAAACGTAGCATAATATTTCAAACCCAAGCGCCACAAAGTAACTAGTTAAAGACTTATCAACGAGCAATCTGACTGAACGAACTCTTTTTTTAAGAGTTGAACTTTCCATTTTGTTTGAAATTTAGTTCAAACAGCCAGTCGAAAAAAACGTGTGCGAAATTACAATTTGAGTTTAAAACATAATTTAAAATACAGCTAAAATACATAAAAACGTGAAGAAAATAAAGAACAATATCTATTTTTAAATAGTCAAATTAAAGAAAGTGAACATTTTTATGTCGACTCCGAACGGCTGAGTTGAGAAGGACTTTTCCACGACAAAACCTAACCCAAAATATCAGAGACCACGCTTAAACATTTCAAACAAAAAAAAGGTATGCTTTTCACACAATTAACATTAAATAGGTATGTACTACAGGAATTTATAAGAATATGTCCACATAAAGTTGTTTTTTTTTTGCCGGTTTACTTTTGTGAGCTGTTTGCTAGATAGTTTGAGCAATAATACATAAAAGTTCATCAGATATGAAGTTCTTTCCAAAGACTAAATAATTGTGAAAACAACTTTGCTATTACTTCAGAATGTAAAACTAAGTGCTCGGATTGCAATTATCAATCCAAGACTATTTTCTTATTGCGTCTTGCAGGCAGAGGGCTACCTGCAGAACGTCTCGGACCTCCATTTATCCAATCTCTACCTTTTTTAAGTTATGGCAAAGTTGTTATCACAATTATTTAGACTTCGGAATCAAAACTGTGGGGAAATTACAATTTGAGTTTAAAACAAAACTTAAAATACAGCTAAAATACATAAAAACCTGAAGAAAGTAAAGAACAATATTTATTTTTAAATAGTCAAATTAAAGAAAGTGAACATTTTTATGTCGACTCCGAACGGCTGAGTTGAGAAGGACTTTTCCACGACAAAACCTAACCCAAAATAACAGAGACCACGCTTAAACATTTCAAACAAAAAAAAGGTATGCTTTTCACACAATTAACATTAAATAGGTATGTACTACAGGAATTTATAAGAATATGTCCACATAAAGTTGTTTTTTTTTGCCGGTTTACTTTTGTGAGCTGTTTGCTAGATAGCTTCACAAAGTCCAAACACATTTTACATAACTTTATTAAATATTGAATATCTGCTCTGTCATAAAACAAATAAGAAACACGGGCTTTAAGAACAAGTTCGCATATCCAGCAAAGACATACAACATTTGTCATGAATTATAGAAAAAACGTATGCTCTTCATATAATTATTATTAATTAGGTATTTTAGGATTTGGAAAATATTAAACTTTCTTTTCTGTGAGCGATATTCAAGTCTTTTTTCTTATCGCTTCTTGCAGGTAGATATTTTCAATCTGGGCACTTAGCTCTAGCTTTTGAAATTATTGCAAAATCGTTATCACAATTATTTACACTTTGGAAAAAATTGCAGATTTGATGCACTATTATGCACCATTACTCCCTCTAGAGCATGTAAGACGTTCACATATTTGTAAATAAATATCAAAGGACGTATTGCACTTTTTATTTTTTGTTCTCAATGACACCCAAAAAATTCTGTGGGCTTTCTGTCTAAAAGATAATACTTGTAACAGAATAAAAAACATTTTTCTCCGAGTGACAGTTTAAATATTTTTTTCCGAAATATATAAAAATTCATATTCAAATTACAGTCAAGAAGCTGAAAATGCATTGCGTTATCTGTTCAAAAGAATTTAATTGCTTAAATACGTTGTTCATGCACTTGAAAATTATTCATGGTTGTGATAAAAAAAGCAATTTGAAATGCTGTGAAAAATCATGTGAACAAATATTTAATGGATTATCTTCATATAAAAGACATTTAGGTATCCATTTAAGGAACTTAAATAAAATGGAAGTCGAACCCATAAATATAAACTCTGTTAAGGCGCATGATAATTCCAAAACAAAAGCTGGCAGTTCTTCTAGTGTTTTTGAAAACGTGGTTCCAAACAATCCTGGTTCATCAAATTATGAAAAAGAATTACCAGTATTTAATGAGAGTGCCAAAAACATTCAAAGACCATTACAAAAGAGCATTATTGAAAACAGCATACTTCAATTCGTTCTAAGTCTATACAATAACAATAATTTTTCTAGAAAAGATGCTTTTAACATACAAAAAGCTGCTGAAAATCTGATTATATCACCTTTGCTAGATATATTGTTTAGCATTGATATGTGCGATGAAGATAGAAAAAAAATAGAGAGTGTTGTTAAAGAATATAAAGACGTCATTAATGATTTAAATACTGAGTATAAGCTTCAAAAATTCTTAGAAAATCGAGATCTATTTATGAAACCAAAAGAATTTGACATTAACAGAGAAATTTCTCATGTTATGATAAACGGGCAAAACAATTTAGAGGAGAAAGTAGATAAGGGTATTCTAATGGACTTAAAATTTGAGTTCCGGAAAATTTTTGAAAAACCAGAAAATCAAGAAGTACTTACAACATTTTTGGACGAACGTACCAAGCCATCGAATATAAGAAATTTTATAAACGGTGAATTATGGCAACAAAAGAAAGCCATGTATAAAAACAAGAAGTTGGTACCATATTTTCTGTTCGCAGACGATTTCGAGGTAAACAATCCACTTGGAGCTCATAATGGAGTGCATAAATTAACAGGAATATATTTTTCCATTCCTATTTTCGAAAATCATTTTAAAGTCAGTGATATTTATCTGGCGGCCTTGATTAAGGCTCATGATATTAAAATATACGGTAATGATTTGACAATTTATAACCTTGTTCAAGAAATTATTTCTCTTGAAGTTGAAGGAATTGAGCTGATTATTAATGGCCAGAAAACAACAATTTGCTTAATAATGGGCATAATCTTAGGAGATAATTTGGGGCTTAACCAGATTCTGGAGTTTAGTAAATCTTTCTCTTCCAACTACTACTGCAGGTTCTGTAAAGCACCAATTGCTTTAACCAAAATTATGTGCAAGGAGGATTCCACATTGATTAGAACTGAGGAAAATTATGATGAGAATTTATCTGAAGACTTTTCATCTACAGGAGTTTACAAAAACTCAATTTTAAACAAAATTCCTTCTTTTCATGTTGTAAGAAACTTTTCCGTTGATCTTATGCATGATGTTTTTGAGGGAGTTGCGCATTATAACCTGACACATGTCATACAACATTACATAAAAAACAAAGTATTTACATTAGATGAACTTAATCAATGTAAATTAACATTTTCCTATGGAGATAGTGAGAAAGGAAATGTCTTTAAGGATATAACTATTCAACATTTGAAAAGAAAAAGATTCAATGCTTCAGCAAGAGAAATGTGGACATTTATCCACCATTTTCCTTTGATGATTGGTCACTTGATTCCAGTAAATGATAAAGTTTGGGAATTCGTTATTATTTTTATAAAACTAATTGATGTTTTGCTTTTGCCTCAGTGTAATGACTACAAATTACATGAACTTGAACATCTTATTGAAAAACACAATTTCTTATATCAAAATTTATTTGGCGATAATTTAAAACCAAAACATCACAACCTTATCCACTATCCACGGATTATAAGATACTCAGGACTTCCAAAATTTTATTGGTCATTTTTATTTGAAGCAAAACATCAAGAACTTAAAACATACGGTAGAGTTACATCTAGCCGCAAAAATATTTTACTTTCAATTGCAACAAAATTTCAATTGAAGTTCGCATACCAAACTATTAACGCAAGAGAAGATTTTCTTCAATTCTCAAAGCATGATGAAATTTCTGCTGTTATTGAAAACATAAACAACTTAAATTTCGATATATTAAATCTGAATTCAAAACATTTCGAAAAAATTGAATATCTAGGAACAGTATATAAAAAGGGTTCATACTTATCAATAACAAATGATTTAAAAGTGAATTTTTTTATGATAATAAGAATTATTATTATAAATGAAAACAGGAAAATATACATGCTTTGCAAGGAAATACCAACAGTACTAAACGATCATTATATGTCATTTGAGAAAATTAAGCCAAAAGAAGAAAAATTTATATTGAAATCAATTACAAAATTTGATGGACCACCTGTTCATTCCCATAAGATTCTATATGGTGGTGAATTTATTCGTCTAAAACACTTTTTCTCTACTTAGCTATTAACTCAAAATGGATGCTGAATTATCAAAGAGTGGACCTGTTGATGGAAATGTCGAAAATCTTCATACTGAATCGAATCCAATAATTTTTATGAACGAAATAGGCGAATTATCAATCTATAATCCAAACGATCAAAATAAATGTAATGAATTTGAACTTACAGTTCGAAATATCCTTCCCCAAAAAGAAGAAAAACAAAACGATGATGACTTAGCCAATCTACTCATTTCATGGAAACTTTATGACCAGCTGTACGAGTTTTTTAAAGGTAAAATCTCTGATTATTTAAAACATTTTATCCAAAATATTTGCATTTGATAGATAAGAAAATCAATATTGAGGGGTTGAAATGCATGAAGGAAAGGCATATAGACCAAATATTCTCGGAGTTAGAAGACTTCAACACAAAAATGATCTTTGAGACTAAACTAGGTATCTGGCAAAATGAAAATGTAAGCAAAATTTAGTTTTCCCAGTATGCGTTCAGTTTTAATTTTTTTTTCATGGTAACAGGGAATTTTTACTGTAAGTCCGAGGCCCGAGAATAAATTGCACAAACAACTTTCGGTCGAATCATGGGTTAACACTTTGAGTAGTCCAACGCCAACGAGTAATTCGTCGGATTCTGATGTAAGTGGTAACAGATATATATATAGGATCAATAAATATTTTTTTTTGTTTTTGGTACATACATAGATAAAAGTGTTGAATATTTAAATAAAAAGACCAGGTTATTCAAATTATGGACACTTTGCATTCATTGAATTTTAAATTAAATACGTACACTAGAGATAAGAACTGACTTTTTCTTTAATGTTCATATCCGTCTCAGAAAGAGGTCTGTTATCGTTACCAATGTACTTTTTATCATGTCTATATACTATTCAGTGTACTCAATGTACTTATTGAAGTGTACACTTGTTTTGTGAATACACATATTTGATATACTCGTCCTCGTTAAGTATACTACTCAAAGTTTTTCTTTTAAAATGAGTGAAAGATTTAAAAAATATGTTCATTCATTTTGAACGCACGGGTACAGTAAATTCTATAGTTTTGAATTCACATGAATGTCTTGAACATCATTGCAGACCTCTAGTTTTATATGGTAAAAATTGCCTTAGTCCAACCTTTTTTTCTATAATTTAGTTACTTAAGCTAAGTGTACACGATTGGTAGATCTTACAATATTGTCAGATCTGTCAGTGAAAAACATGCTTCCAATTTCTTACAACCGTGTAGTCTTACAATTAATTGTCAGAAAATTTGTCTGACAATTAATTGTTAGATCATTGTCTGATAATTAATTGTAAGAAATCTGACAATCATGTGTACGCTTGCTGACAATCGTGTAATCTTCCAATTAATTGTCAGAAAATGTATCTGACAATTAATTGTAAGACGGTAAATTGTAAGGTATTTGATAATCGTGTACACACACAATTTATTGTCAGGCCTGCCAATTTTTATCGTTGTCTGACGTTTCTGACAATGAAGAAATTGTAAGATGTTCGTTTTTTAGCATCATACAATTTTTTCATTGTCAGAAAATTTGCAGCCAAGGTTTAATTGTCAGTTGCCATAACCAACAAAAACTGACAATTAATTGTGTGTGTACACGGTTGGTAGAAAATCTACCAATCTCTTACAATTAATTGGTAGGTATTAAGCCGGCTATCTGAAAATGAATTGTCAGCCAACTTCTGACAATTAATTGTAAGAGATTGGTAGATTTTCTACCAACCGTGTACACACACAACTTAATTGTCAGCTCATTGGTAGATAATTGTCAGACATTGTCAGGTCTTACAATATTGTAAGATCTACCAATCGTGTACACTTAGCTTTACAAAATGATTAATATTTGCAGTAACTCTTTTTGAAAAATGTGTTGTGAATGCAATTTAAAAAATTCAAAATTGTCTAAGTACTCAAAAAGATTTTTTTACTTTTGAAGTTGAATGCACCAGTCAAACAGAACCTATCCGGCAAAAGAAAAGAAAAAATGTTTTAACATCAAATACGAAAATGACTGCCTGGAGTAGTCACTTTTGTAATAAGTGCAAAATCGATTATTTAATTTTAGGTAACAGTACTAGAAATCTTGAAGAAAACAGAACAGGGTAGAGCAATTTTAGAATCCTATCGCATCAAAAATTTTTTGACTCCAGAGGATCGAACAAATTTGGTCCACAAGATTGTCCAATATTATACAGAAAGTAAAAAGAAAATGACGGTCAAGAGATGCGAATTCTTGGCTGAAGAAATTATAAAAATTTTTCCTAAAGAAAACTTGGTTGGTTTTTGGGATCTAGACATAATATATGCTTTAAATAAATTACAATATTTAAATTTCAGAGTTCGTACTTTGTTCGAGGGTTTAATAAAATCCCCCCCAAGGGTAAATTGTACGACCGATATAGGGGACAGCGAAGATCTCTGAAACAGCTCTATAAAAGTTATCCCACGTCATCTAAGAAATTAAAAATTGCAGAAGTTTTAAACGAGGATTGCAATTTGGAACCAATAAATGTGACCGAGATGCAAAGGATTTGCGACGAGCTCAAGCAGAACAGAGACTGGGACAAAGTTCCTAAGCTATGGATGCAAACTATGCCGTTCAGGAGGGATATGATATACCAAAGCAGTGATCCAGACATCCAGACAGTCCTTGAGGCATGGCCGCTTTTCAAATATTCACGTGCACCAGAACTGGTAAGGACTTTCGTTTTTAAACAAATTCTATTATACCTACTTTTAAAAAATATTACATTCATGTATGTACATTATAATCAATGTGGTTTGTTATATTTATTTGCAGATTGCCATGGATTACAAGTTTATCAATCCAAATAATGGTTTTGACTTTTCTAAATGGCAAAATTTTTCCAAAATTGCTATAAAATTGTTCAGCGAAAGGATTAAATGCAACGCCCTAAAATCATATCTCAACGAATTTAAGGCGAATATTGCAGAGATCGACAAAGGTAAAACCTTGTTTTTTTAAGTCTTTTTTTTTTTGTTTCCTTATGAGGTTTTAATTTATTTTCAGATAATGTAAATATTGCATATGCAACTCTTTTGCATGGAGTGTTGCCCCCATCATCGAGTGTTTTCAACGGGAAATTAAGAAAATTCACCATTGAAGACTCCAGATATTCCTTCACACTAGAAGTGGAAAATGCCAGCCAAATTGAACCAGTTCTTCAAAGAAAACGAGACGAATGCGCAAAATCCAGTATGAAACTTCAGCCCCTTATAATAGTAGTTGGTGAGAAATTTAATTTTAATGGCTTTTACGTGGCCTTGGACAATATCAAATTTAAATTAGATACGTATTTAGACTGTATAACTTTTTATTTAAAGCTCGTATATGTATTAAATATTCAATACCCTCCTCAATGTTACTCGGTATGGGTTTTTATTCAAATGTTTTTTTTCAATATTCAAAACGGTAAAAAAATCCCTTCAGTTCAAACTCTTGTTAATGATATCTATGCATTAATTGAAGCGCTGAAAGGATGAAGGTCTTAAGTGGCATTTTTTTTAAATTTGGCTTTTTTTAATACAGATGAAAGTTTTATACGAAAACTTAAATTTCTGACTCATCTGTACTCTTCTTTCGCCTACAGATTCATATTTAGCAAAAGATGAAGGTGTTTTATGCAACCACTTTGGTAATAAACTTTGTGGATGAATGTGTTTAATGCTTGTAACTCAAATGTTTGAAAATGTGTCTTAACACCTTCATCCTTTCAGCGCTTCATTACCTTATTTAAATGATTAAGACTCCAGATAACTTTTTGGTCTTCAAATCAAAAATATAAAACGCTATTGAAATGTTGCAATATTTCTTTTCCTTGACAATTCCTGTAATTTTTATCGAATTCTACACTTTCCTCGATGCTATTAGCTTTCGGTTGCATTCCTTTTTTTGTTGAAGTTTCTTTCAACACAATTATTAACACTTTATGAAGAACTTATTTCTTTCTAACAATTTCCTTTTTATTTTATAATCCTATTTCTTGATCACCTTGCCATTTTTTCGCTTTCTTGTTGATACCTATGTGTGTGGTCATTA